>JAFBJQ010000236.1:62500-90881 GCA_016785345.1 Trinectes maculatus | reverse complement strand
GGGGGGTTGTGACACCGCAGCACATGTTGCTGCTGTTGTGTTGCTGTTGTGGTTGAGCAGACGACAAACAAACGCAGTCATCAGGAGACAAACGCTCGTGTGGCTGTGGGAGCACTTGGTTAATATCTCATCACCTCCAGGGATCAGTTAATGATTGAGGGTCAGCTGGTGACTTATTGACTGCAGATCCACCGCTTCAGGGAGAAACAGCCTGAAGGCACCTGGACACTGCGGTGTCTCCAGAGTGTCTCCAGAGTGTCTCCAGTGGTTTGACACAGACACAGTGTATGAAGAAGAAGAGGAGGATGTTTTGTTAATGTAACTTCTTACACATCTTTCCTCGCGGCTCCACTGCTCAGCTCCTCCCAGTCGGTCCTCTTTCTTCAGGAGAGGACGAGTGACCCCTGACCTCGACCACAGATGTCTAATGCGGAGGACACGTCCTGCTGAGACACAGGACTCGGAGACAGATCCACCGCCGCTCTTCAAATCATCGTGACAGAACCTTAGTGAACCGGAGCAGAGGACAAGTTCAGACTGAAAGCTCAGTTTGTGTTCTGGAAACGGACCAGGTCAGAACCAGGACCAGGACCAGGACCAGGACCAGGACCAGGACCAGGACCAGGACCAGGACCAGGACCAGGACCAGGACCAGGACCAGGGTCCAGCTGCAGCAATGGTGGATGGGAAGCGGCAGAGCAGTGTGATGTGTCCTCCAGATGGTGGGTGGGGCTGGGTGATTGTCGGCTGCTGCTTTATGGTGACAATCTGCACACGAGCAGTGACCAGGTAAAACACACACACACACACACACACACACACACACACACACACACACACACACACACACGTACAGTAAAGCAGTTCTGTCGTACTCTGCTGGACTGAAACCATGAAGGTGTTCCTAATATTCTGACCACTGATAAACACAGATTGATCCCAGACTTTTACGCTGTGTTTTGTGTCGATGAGCAAACGTTAACCTCGTCACATGTGGTCAGAGTTGTGTGTTGATGATGAACTGAGATAATGAAGAATGTAAACGAGACGGATCCAGACCTGTGTCACAGTGACCTCCTCCTGACTGCTGAGTCGACACAACAGCTCCAACAGCTCCAACAGCTCCAACAGCTCCAACAGCTCCAACAGCTCCAACAGCTCCAGTCTCCATCCAGGCAGCCTGTGTCACTGATGAGTCTGAGCGTCTGTTTCTGTCAACACCACACAACACAACACAACTCAACTCAACACTACACAACACAACACAACACAACACAACACAACAGTCATTTTTTTATCCGTTTGATTATTTCTTTCGTTGCTGTCATATTGCGTCCGTGTTGTTGTTGCTGATTCTTTTTGTTGTTGTTATTTGTTACATTATCGTAGTTTTTTTTAAAAAAAGCTTTAAATTACAAAAAGATCTAAATATGGAGAAACAATATATAGATAAGGTGAAGTGATTTCACGTCGTAGTCGTTTAACAATTATAATAATAAACAACAACAATAGTAGTATAATAATACTAGTAATATTAATACTACAATAATAGTAATCAAGTGTATAATGCAGATATACAATATTATATAGTATGAACCCACACTATTATAAAAACACTTACAGTGTATATGTGCACACATGCACAAACAGTGAACTCCTTGACCTCTTTGGTGAGTGTTCACTGAGCAGCTGTGACACAGGAGCAAAGGTCGCAGTCAGAGACCGTGACACCTGAGCAAACAGCAGCTTCTCTGTGAGGTCACCTGCTGCTGGAAGGTTCACCTTCTGTTCAGTCAACATGAACGCACCACAGGGAGATGGTACCAGGTACCAAGCGACAATGTTAACGTACAGACATGTGACCCCAGTGGACTAATCACTCATCAATACTGATCAATACTGATCAATACTGATCGTCTGCTTTCTCATGTCTGTGTCTGCAGGTGCATCTCCATCTTCTTTGTGGAGTTCCAGGCTCAGTTCGGAGCCGACTATGCTGCGACAGCGTGGATCCACAGCCTGGTGGACTGCACCACCATGCTGTGTGGTCAGTATTGATCAGGTGGACACCAGGGCTGTGGTCAGATACAGGGGTCAGGGTGACTCGCTGTGTTTTTGTGTGCAGCTCCTGTTGGGAGTCTCGTCGGGAACCGCTGGTCCTGTCGGGTGGCGGTGATGCTGGGTGGACTTCTCGCCTTCTGCGGCCTCCTCCTCAGCTCCTTCGCGAACAGTCTGGAACTTCTCTACCTCACCATGGGCGTCCTGACAGGTCAACACGCACACAACATGTCCCCAGTTACATGTCCCCACTTCAGTTTGTAGATGCAGTGTATGCACACTTAACACAGACGTCCACATTGTCCTCAACTGTCCCTGTTTCAAACCTGTGCTCAAAATTGTGATTGTCCAGTTGACACATTTAAAATGTCCTCTTCACGCAGGTGTGGGTTTCGCTCTCTGTTACACCCCCGCCATCGCCATGGTGGGCTGTTACTTCCAGCACAGGAAGGCACTGGCGTACGGCATCGCCATGTCGGGCAGTGGCATTGGGACATTTGTGTTGGCTCCGGCCGTCCAGCTGTTAATCGAGATGTACTCGTGGAGGGGGGCGATGCTCGTCCTCAGTGGCTTCGTGTCCAACCTCTGCGTCTGCGGTGCTTTGCTTCGACCAATCACATTGCAGGAGACAAAAGCAGAGGGGGAGGAGAGACGTGGTGAGGAGCAGTGATGTGCATGTGCTTCCTGTTTGTGAACCTGTGGGTCTGTGTGAGTACTGCAACTGACTGCTGTCTGTCCACAGAGCCAGGACATTTAACCATCGCTCTGTCTGCAACAACAAGGACAACAAGGACGACAAGGACGACAAGGACAACAAGGACAGGTCCTCGTTGTGTTGGACACTGGTCAAAAGATGAGAGTTCACTCACATGGAAACACAGAAAATAAACAGAAACAAATGTCTTGTCCAATGTGTCCAACAGTGTCCAGCACAAAGAGGACCTGTCCTTGTTGTCCTTGTTGTCCTTGTCGTTGCAGACAGAGCGATGGTAGTGTTGCTGGTTGTGTGGAGGTGAACGCAGGTGAACTCAGATGAATGATCATGAAAAGCTTACAGACATGAAATTAAAATATCACAGTTACAGGATGAAGACGTTGTCTTCCTGTCCTGTCCTGTCTGTCCTGTCCTGTCTGTCTGTCTGTCTGTCTGTCTGTCTCCTGCTGCAGGTGACGTCTCATCACATGACCCTGAACTCACACTCTCCAAACAGTCTGAAAACGGCCTGTTGTCGTCGTCATGTGTGGATTCACCTGTGGACTCGCTCCCCATGCTGCTGCATAACCCTGCTCCTCCTGTGAAGAGGAGGCGGGGCTTCACTTCCTGTTTCCTGTCGAATAAGGAGTACAGCTTCCTGCTGTTGCCAGAATTCCTCTTCCTGGCCACATCCTTCCTGTTCCTGGCCAGCGGGTGCAGCCTCCCCTTTGTTTACCTGGTGCCCTGTGCCCTGAGCGCCGGCGTCAGCCACCAGCACGCCGCCTTCCTCATGTCCATCCTGGGAGTCACGGACATCGTGGGGAACGTGAGTTTCGGCTGGCTGACGGATCGCAGGTATGAGTCATCAGACAGGAAGTCTCAGCTGGCGTCCTGAAAGATGATCCACTGAGGAGGAGCAGGACCAACGCGCACCGCACAAACTACACACACTACACAAATGACAGTACTACATTACAGTATTACAGTTACAACAGCACTGCAGTATAAGTCAGCCCTGTGCACCTGGTTGTATCTCGTATGAGACAATGGCCGAAGTAATTTTGTCTCTCGTTGTGTTTGATTGTTTGTCAACAATCAGCCAGTGACCCTGAGGTCAACGACCTGAGATAACCTCTGTCAGTTTGTAGAAATGAATGGATATAAGGCAGAGGTCTTCAACAGGGGGTCCGCGACCCCTAGGGGGTCCGCAGAGGTACTGCAGGGGGGTCGCGAAAGTTTTGCACTATAGGACCAGTTTAATATAAAACACAATTTTATACATGAGTAGGGGGTCCCTGCTCCATCTCTCCGTCAGTTTGGGGGTCCTTGGCCTGGAAAACGTTGAAGACCCCTGATATAAGGAATCAAACCAGGAGTGGAGCTCGAACCATCTGTGTGTTTACACATCCTGGTTTAAAGGGCTGTTTCAAACTCTTACAGGTCACGTGTGGCGGTGAGCGAGTGGGCGTGGTTTTCACATGAATCCTAACCGATGCTAAAACATAAATAAACAAAGACTTACCTGCACTAACACGGAGGCCTGACTCAGCACTTTCAGACAGGAAACCCACTGCTTTAGTCTGTGGAAAACAGAAGCACAATATGCCAGTAATTAAACCTGTTCGTTAACAGAATGAAATAAGGAATGTGGTGATGTCTTGTCTCAGGTGTCTGACGCCGTACCGTCGGGCCTGTTACATCTTCTCAGTGGGGATGGAGGGTCTCTGCTGCCTCTTCGTGCCCCTGCTTCACTCCTTCCCGCTCCTCGTGCCATTCGCCGTTCTCTATGGATACTTTGACGGCGCTTATGTTGCTCTGATCCCCGTGGTGACGTCAGATGTGGTCGGGGGTCCGTACCTGTCCTCGGCGCTGGGCGTGGTCTACTTCCTCCATGCCATCCCCTATCTCATCAGCCCACCAATAGGAGGTGAGGGAAATAACTGTGCCCACATACGCTTCAAATCCACCATGACCCCAATAAAAAAAAAAAACTTTACATGAGCAAATTCACGGTGCCTGCATCTGTTGCACTGTTTCACACAGTAAACTGATTAAGAATGATTGAAACGTTTTTATTTGCAAGTCAGCAAATTCTGACTGAAGCCGGTAATATAGGCTTTTTCTGACACCCAATGATTTTAAATTATATCCTCTGTCAAACCAAGAGATAAAAATGTCCAGTATAAACAGGAGCGTTACAAACTCGATTTTGACCTTTGACCCGTCCTGATCCAAAGGCTCAGTGTGATCCGGCATTCATTCATCACATTGGAAGGCGAGAACAGCTTCCAATGGGTCTGATTAAAGAACACAGTCCTCACTGTCTGAGCCGGTTTGAGCAGGTCAGAGCTGCTCACCGGGCGAGCGACAGCACAAATGAATGGAGCAGGATCAGCTGCATTTAAGCAGCGTACTGTTTCCCTGCTCAGTGTTTAAACACATCAAACAACACATACAGCCACAGTCACACAGGAAATCTCATCCACTGTTATTATGAAACAAGCTAACGCCAGTGACACCTTCAGGTATCAAAACCTGTCTCTCTGCCTGTCTCTGCCCACTGGTTAATCAGTGTTAACGACACAGATCAAAGGGCAGAGCCGGGTTCTAACATCTGTTCAGTGCAATACACACAGCATCATCACTGCTACTGCTGTAACTGTGGTGGGAAAGGCTGTTTTTATATGTTGAGAAGAACCATTGAATCATCTGTATCAGGGCACCGGTGAAAACTTTATTGTCATTGCGCCTCTCACACGTACAAAGCAACGAAATGCAGAGTAACAAATTAACTCTGACTTAAAACATACAGTTAAAAATATCTGCATGTCAACACAAACTGGACTGGTTTTAGATACGTGTTGTTTTTTACTGCTTGGCTTCAGCGACCTCTGCAGGTACAGTGCTGACGTCACACCTAACCTCTTCCTCTCTGGTCTGCAGGCTGGCTGGTCGACATCACACACAGTTACACAACTACCTTTGTCCTCAGCGGCACCTCACTGTTAGCCAGCGCATTTATCCTCTCCACTGTGGAAGGGATTCATCACTTCTGCTGCCGTCACATGCCCACAGCGGCCAATGACAACAAGCCTGAGAAGCATGGGGCCCTTTCCATCCAACCAATCAGACGGTGCTTTCAACAAGGACATGGCTGTACAGGCTGTTGCCTTGTTGAGGAAAGGACCAACTAGTTTCATCCACTGGAGCTGGTAATGGCGGCGGTGATCATATGACCCAGGTGTCAAACAAATGAAGCCAACGCCAGCAGACTAAACGCCATGTTACAGTCAACCAGAGAAACTGTCTGAGCCGGTTTGAGCAGGTCAGAGCTGCTCACCGGGCGAGCGACAGCACAAATGAATGGACCAGGATCAGCTGCATGGAGTCACACTGTGCAGATACAGATTTAAGCAGCGCACTGTTTCCCTGCTCAGTGTTTAAACACAAACAACTCATCCAGCCACAGTCACACAGGAAATCTCATCCACTGTTATTATGAAACAAGCTAACGCCAGTGACACCTTCAGGTATCAAAACCTGTCTCTCTGCCCGTCTCTGCCTACATGTCCTCATTTCTGTAAAATAAAGATCCAAACATGAATTTTTACTCCACAGTGACTGACCTCTGTCAGTTACTGACCTCTGTCAGTGACTGACCTCTGTCAGCAGTTACTGACCTTTGTCAGTTACTGATCACTAAAGAACAAGCAACGTCCTGATACTGAGACAAAGAACCACAAACAACAGCAACACAGTTCTCAGTCGCCCTGTTTTTTTTACCGAGAGAAATAAGCTGCTCAACATTGAAATATTTACAGAAATGTCTTACTGTTACAGAGCTCTGTCATATTGAGAGAACAGCGTTCCTAAATTAAAGGAAACGATGCTCAAATTGGTTGATCCTAAGCGTGTGTGAGTGTGTGTGTGTGAGTATAAAGTTACTGTTTAACTTTGTCGTTTCTGTAATGGCGTAGCGAGTTTGGACCTTCTCAGCCACCATATTACAAAACTGACGTTGAGTAGGAGGTGGGGAATCATTCGTTTATTTTTTTTAACAAGTGAAAAATCTTGATCTCTGCACTTTATTGACCCCACCAACAAAAAGGTCCTGAAATCACAACGTAAAAAAAGATAAAAGATTTAGGCTATGTACTGTTCAGCAAAAAAACATCTCTTCCAGGGCCGTGGTGTCACTTTCTGCAGATTTTGGAGCGCAGCTGTCTCCTGATGATGAAGTGATCACTCTCCTTCTCCTCCTCTGCTCCTCCAGACAACTGGTGAAACAAATGTCAAACAGAGTCACTTCATACACATGTCGGATCACATGTTCACACAGACCATTTTGTCAGATGTCTGGTTACCATGGTTACATCAATGTCACAACAAAATGACCCTCATTTTCAATTGACTGTGTCTTTAATGTTTGATTTCTGTCAGTATAGTATGGTTTATGTAGGAGTATGTTTTATGTAGGAGTATGTTTTATGTAGTAGTATGTTTTATGTAGTAGTATGTTTTATGTAGTAATATGGTTTATGTAGTGGTATGTTTAATGAAAACGACATGTCAGGTCTTACAACAGGTGATGAAAAACACACCACCAGTGCATCAGCTCAGCTACATCTCTTTCTAGGGATGATGACATTGCTTTAGTATGATTGGCTGAAGGGTATTTGTATTTGTAAGGTCCAACACTAAGCAGCATCGTCTCTGTTGATAAGAACCAGCTGCCTGTCTCACCGTGTGTGGAGAATCAAACAGTGGAGATGAGGTGTTTGTCTTATAAAGCTTTTTACGTCCTCGTCTGGGTTTGACTGTATCCGTCTGTGCAGACTGTCCACTGACGAGGCCCACGATGGACTTAGCTACAAAAGAAACAGGAATATCAGGGGTCACATGGTCAAAGGACATATTTGTGATCAGACTCAAACGCCCCCTGCTGCTGTTTTATGATATTACTACAAATGACCACAACAAGTCAAGGACGAAGCTGCTCGAAACAGCAACTTTTACAAGTTCAAATAAACGTCTGTAAAACATGAAACATCTTTAGAATATTGAAAATGAAAATGATTCACTGAAGACACACATGTCTACTGTTCCTGACCTTTACTGCCCAGGATGGAGGGTGAACTGTTGATCAGCTCTCCAATCTTCTGGAGAGCCCCGTCTCTCTTCTCCTTCACCACAGAGGACGACTGAAGAGAGATTCAGATGTTTAAATGCTCTTTCCACTGTCTCTCTCTGTACATTGTCACCAGTCTCTACCTGTTGTCTCACCTGTTGTCTCACCTGTTGGTTATTACGAGTGTTTCCTCTCACTCTGTTTCTCTTGTTCTCACTAAAAAACAGGTCCTGAAACACAGAAACAGGGTGAGACCATTAGTGAGATAGAGACAGACAGACTGACAGGAGGAGGACAGAGAGAGAATTAACACAGACACACACTCACCTCTACCTCGGAGCTCTTTCTCTTCCTCCCCGTGTTTTTTTTGGTTTTCTTCTTGTCAGCCATGTTGGATGTGAGAGGAGAAATGTGAACGTCCTGCTCAGGACGGAGACACACAGTAACAGTCATCACTGATATCACACTTACTACAACAATGAAGGGGTCAAAGGTCACATCAGTTAGTGTAAAATCTATCATCAGGACAGTTTCAATAACAGATTATAAATCAGCCTGAGTCCACCAAAAATTAAGTTTCCTTTTGTGTGTCTGTGTCCAGGACTGAGTTCTATGGTCTACGGAGAATAACATTCTGGAAATTAAAGTTGTTCTGGAAAATATAGTTGTTAAGGTTACACCAGCACCAGACAGGAGGTTTTCAGCCTCCTGCAAAAAGCTGCTGCACCTGTTTTATTTTTAAACTCCATCTTTTATTTTGAAAGGTCTGTGTGGCATACTGTTGGGAGGGAACCACTGGCTTTTCTGTTTATACCTGGAGGGTCATGTGTCAGCTGTGTCAGGGCACTGATTATCTCTGACAGGGATAAAATGTTCATGGGGACAGAGCTTGTTTTAGTTCTAAAATAAAACATCAGTGTCTCTCAGTCAGGTTTAATACTCGTTGACAGACTGACCTGTGTCGTGTTCTCTCCCTCCTCCTTCAGTCTCTGTAGTCTCTCCATCTCTCTCTTCACCAACTCGTACTCCAGGTTCTTCCCTTCTTCCTTCTCCTTCAGTTGTCTCCCCTTCCTTCCCTGGAGTCTCTGGATCTCCTCCTTCAGCTCCTCCACTACAGTCACCTTCCTCTCGTCACCGTTCTCCTTCTCTTGCTGCTGCAGCTCTGACATATGAATCAGATTAAAGGAATCAGATCATCAGTAGGACCACTGGGATCCACCGTCTCACATTAAGACGAGATGTTACCTTGTTTGAGAGTCTCCACCTGTGTCTGAGTTTCTCCCAAAAGTTTCTCCTTCTCCATCAACACTCTATGCAACTCTGACACAGACAAAGACATTTGTCCTCTTAGAGTCTGACACGGAGACAAAGACATTTGTCCTCTTTCAGCTCTAGACTTTAACTTCTCCTTATCATCTCCCCTCACCTTGTGTTTCTCTCTCCTGCTCTTGTCTCCTCTCCTCCTTTGATCTCTCCATCTCCTCCAGTCTTCCTTGCAGAGCTCTGTTTTCTGACTCTAGTTCTGACCTTAGGTGGGAGCATTCTGCTCTCTGATTGGCTAACTCCTCACAAAGCTCTGCACACCTGTTCTCACTGTAGGACAGGAGTCAAGGACAGAGGAGAAAGGAGTCGAGGAGACAGAAAGAGTGTTTGGGTTAGGAAATAAGGAGTCCAGGACAGAGGAGAGAAGGAAACATGGATAATTTAGGAATTTAAAACTGAACATGTATTCATGTAGCATGTATACCAATAATGTTTTCTCATTGTCTGGTTGTGCATTAATCCCTGATGGATAACAGTATTGACTCAGATCAAACTTATCATGTTACCTGTGGGCGAGTGTCTCCTCCAGCCGACTATTCTGCCGTTGCAGATCTTGGATCTGTTGTGATTTCTCAGCTGATCTCTGCAGTGCCTCGTCACTCTCCTTCTTCAGCTCTTCCATGACAGAATGGAAGACACTGCTGCTGCTTTGGCTCGCTTCCTCCTGAAACAAACGATTGATCCATTGATAGATCACCTAACTATAGCTGTAGCTATTTGGATTTACAGCTCTGAAACTGTACTTTGTTGCCATGGTCTTTAATCCTTGTATTTTATCAATAATATCTATTAATGTAAACTTAACTTGTGGTTTAATCCAAAGACAAAACATTCAATGTCACGTGAGGTGTACATGAACGTATTATGTAAAAAAAAAAGTTGTTTAAATAATTAGGTAAATTAAATCAAACAGATGAATAAAGATAAAAATTGCAACAAACCTCAAGTTACAGAGTTTGTTGCTTTAAAATAATCAATGTCCTATATTATCATAAAATCTGATCTGAGTCATCGGATTCTGGTGAGTCACGTAATTTTAGCTCTTTAATGCTAATAAGGACCCGTACGAATGCATACTGGTCTCAATCAATCAATCACTCAATAATTCAATCAATACCACCATTTGGAATCTTCGCTGTAGACTTGTTTTAGTGCATCTTAATGCGGACAGATGATAATGGCAGCAAACAAACTGTTTTTGATTATACTGTTTTACCTTGATTTTATATGTTCTACCTAATTTACCTCATACAAATCAAACAATAAACAATCGATCAACCCAATTCCTAATAAAAACAAATGATCAAGTCAATGAATCAAAGAGAAAAACCTTGACTTCCTGTCTCAGTTTCTCCATTTCTTCTGTCAGACTGTTGATGGTTCTGATCTTCTCCTCTGATTGGTTGTGCAGGTCCTGGAGGCGGGTCTCTGTGGTGGTGAGTTGTTCTGATAGGCTGTCAGACCTGTCAGTCTTCACTTTGAGCTGCCTTTGGAGAGTGCTTACCTAAAGGTACCAAAGTTACCAACAGGTAATATCTCATAAACAGGTGAAAGTTAACAGGACAGAGACGACAAGTTAATTTAATCAATTCATATTATATTTTGTTGAAGTATCACAGCTGACCACTGGGTGGTACCAGGATACGGTGGGACATGTACCTCTGTCTGCAGCTGGAAGATGCCGTTAACCAGAGCTTTGTTCTCCTTCATCAGTCTGGATGTTTCCCTCTGCTCAGCCTCCAGTGACGACAACACAGTGACACAGTTTGGACACGCGCCCAGGTCTGTGTGTGTGTATGTGGGGGGTGGAGGGGGGTGTCACTATTTTTTTACTCAATACGTCACATCTCCATAAACATATATACTCTCACCACATGTAGACGATGTATATTGGTTCAGCTCTTACCTGTCAGCTCCTGAACCCTCTGCTCCAACAAAATCTGCTCCTTCCTTAACTCCTCCATCTCCACCTCCCGTCTTCTCAGCTCCTCCTCCAGCCCCCTCCCTCTCTCCTCCCTCTCTTTCAGCTGGACAATTGTCGCCTCCTTCTTTTCGTTTTCTTCCTGAAGCCTCAAAATCTCCTCCTCAAGAAGCACTGAGTAGAAGAAAGATTCTAAATAACTGAAACGGGAGAATTTGGAGTTCGGTCCTCCTCTTTACCTCCTACCTCTTTTCTTGGCAACTCCTCCCCTGTCCTCCTGATCCAGATCATAACACTGGCGTTTCCTGCTTTCCTGCGCCTCCTCTTCCTCTCGTGCTCGGCTTGCACCTCTGTTGCTGTCTTTCACTGTATTGTCCATGGCCACCTGCAATTTGTTGATGTCATCATCTTTCTGCTGGCACATCTCCATCAGCTCTGATATCTTCTGTTGCTGCTGCTTCAAACTCTAGAAAACAACAACCACAGCATCAGATGACATTGTTACCTTTCCTTCTGTAATGTCTGTTAAAACAAGCTACACACTAAACGGAGATTGAAGCAATGGACATAAGCAGTGGCAACAAGTTAACAGTACCTGCTTGGCTTCTTGCAGTTGGTCATGTGACAGCTGCTTCTCCAGTCGCAGTGCCTCCAGCTCTGCAGGTACAACACAGACTGGGTCAAAGGTGAATTTTCCAAACATTACATTAACTGGAGAAGCACTGTGTGTACCTGTAGAGTGTGTGTGTCCAGTCAGACAGTGGTGAACACTTTGAGCATCCTCTCTGATCTTCTCCAGGTCTTCAGTCATTGAGCTGATGAGTCCCTCCAACAGAGCATCCTGCGCCTCCTGACAAGCAACAGACCAATCACCCTCATCATCATCATTGGCAGTGTTAGCTGTCACTTTGTCACTGATTGTGTTTGTTTATCATTCAGTTATTAATCAACACAGCACGCGTGTAAGACCTGTGTTACACGTGATCGATCGATCTCTCTCTCTCTCTCTCACACTCACACTCACACACACACTCACACACACAGGTGTCTTGTCATTTAACTGGAGTAATATTGAAACACTGACCTTGACATTGTTGGTGTTGGCTGGCAGGTCGACAGTCTTACTGACGAGGTTCTTCAGGATCTCTACTCTATTCTCTGCTCGCTCCTCCAGGATTTCTCTCTCCTTCTCCAGACGATCACTGACACAAACACGCACACAAACACAAGTCATGTATTATGACCTAAATTATAGAGCATGTTAATAAAATTAGCAGTATGCTTTTGTCACATGATCATGACGCCCATTACCTGTAGTCTTTCTCCATCTTTTTAAAAAGTTCCACAAACTCAGCGCTGACTTCTTCTCTGATCTGAGCCTCCAAAACCAAACGCAGGGCCGCCTCTTTGTCTGACTGCCAACACACACATACATACACACACATACATACACACACACACACACACGCACACACACACACACACACACACACACTATGATGTGTTGACTTGATGCCTGTTGATCTGCCACAATGTTTTCTGACTTTTGAGTCCTCAACAGTGTTTCTAGTATGATAAACTGTAAATCTGTTTAAATCTATAACAACCAGAGTTGAAACAAATAGCCAGTATAATTATTGATAATTGATTGAGGTTTTTTATTTGTTTGTTTTCTTCCCACCCAATCACCACAGCCCTTCACATCAACGTGCAGACAGAGTGAGCTTCACACTGTAGCTCAACTCCACCCACACAAACACCCACTCTGTGCTATATGGATTTAAAATGCAAAAAAAAAACAACAAGCAATTAAACCATGTCAATTAAACCATGTCACAATGAAAACATGTTCATGGTCGAAATCTGTTTGGCATTACCTTCTTGGCTTCCTCCATGGTCGTGTCCTCATCTTCTGCCTCCAGCACAGTTCCCTCCATCATACTCTCTTCCTCCTCTTCATCCTCATCATCATCCTCCAACACATCCTCCAGGGTTGTCTCCCAGGCGACCATCGAGCTCTTCCTACCTCGCCCTAACATGTTTCTGCGCTGGTCTGCCTCATCGATGATCATTGACAGTTCCATGGCTGAACTGTGGGGAGCATCATCTGCGACAACTGGCCTTGAGTTCAACACCATCACCTGGACAAACAAATGTCTCTTAGTTAGATACTGTATATACTGTGCGTCTGTATATAGGCAAGTACCAATAAACCAGCTCTGGGTGACAATTCAGCAGCAGGAACAAAGATGGAGGAGGAGACCTGAAGTTCCCCTAGGGTCATTCTAATGTTTACTCTATTGCTACGAAGTCCGCATCATGATAGCAACACTCTCACTCGTTCTGCCAACCTTCTGTGCAAGGGCAGAGAATTTGAGGACATTCAGTGTCTCGTCAAAGCAGGATGCATTCTGGTTGATGTTGACGACCATGGAGACCCGCCCGGCACCACAGAAGAAAACCTGCAGGAAGTGGGTCAGTTTGGACTCCCTGAAGGGAACATGGTGCTGGAACCTGCAGAGAGAGAGGGTATATAAAGATATACTTGGTCACACATACAGACACACCCGCAGACACAGACAGACACACACACATAGAGCAGCATACTTGGCATGTTGGTTGAGTCTCATGGCATTGATGCACTTCCCCAGTGTTAGCAGCGAGCTGTTGATATTTCCAGCCTCCTTCAATCTCTCTCCAGTGTTGTGAGTCCGAGAACAACGCTCTGACCCAGCGAGATCACAGAGAGCCAACCTAAACACACAACAACCACACAACATGTCACTGCTGCCTGTGAACTGTGGTCAAATCATACAGCACTGACACAGTGAGTGAAATGTGGAGTGAGTCGTACTCGCTAATGCCAAGCACTCTGGGAACGCCGACATCGTCCACTCTTAGGATCCTGATGGAGAAGATGCTGTGGCTGCAGAGACAAACATGCTACTGAACAGTAGAAACAATAAGAAATGTTTAAGAGTCTAATAAACAGACTTAACATCTCACCTGTTCCTGAAAGAATATGTGACACTGAACTGGTATGTCTTATCGATAGCTGCCTCTGTGTGTTGGTGCGTGTTGTTTTCAATTTCCTTTGTTTAATACGAGTAAAACACTGTGAAAATGAAAATGTACTTGGCACTACACATAAATCTGTCTTAATCTATTGGACAAACAAAATATATTAAAATACATTTCACCGTCAAGTTATACCAAATAAATGTTTGGTTTTATTTAATAAGTCAAGTTGAGTTTTGAAAATTACAGTATATACAAATGTGTGTAAACTGTAAGCCTCTGACCTCCTGCTTGAGACCTGGTTCAGTCTTGTGGAGGAGAAACTCTGGTTCTTCTTTCCAATCTTCATAACTCTGTATGCCTCCTCAGAACTGTTCACCTGAACCCAGCGCAGGTCTGAACAACAGAAACAGCAAAAATATGTTAAATGAAGAAACCTGCTGATCAATTTATCACAACATTAGGTCAATAAATAATTTTAAATGTAATTAAAACAAATGCACAAATATCATACTTAACTATGACAGAAAAAATACGATACATTAAATAAACAAGTAAAGTCAGGGTGATTTTTAAAGAGGCATAGACCATCTGGTTGTGACGACATCATCAGAAGAGGGAAGACCAGAGCCAGATCAGGACTGCAATGGATTATTGCACCGGCTGGATTATCTACTGCTACTACAACATTATATCAGCGTTATATCTGGATTCATGGACTTGACCAAACCTTTGTGCACACACACACCTTTAATAAAGGAGTTTCCTTTCACGTCTTGGGACAGACGCAGAACTGTCCTCTTGTGATGCCCTCCAGGAACCTGAACATCACAGATCAACCAGACATCAACTGATCATCAATATCGACTGGAAAACTGGGGATGACCACAACTAACTTTCAAGAATAAATAGTGTGATACTGACTGACTGACATAAACAAGTTAATCATCGTAACATACAGCCTTTGTTTCATGTGCTGAGCTTTTCACTGTGAGGTTGGAGCATGCTCTTCTGGACAAGATGGATTAATCTGTGACAGGCCAATATTAACAACTGCTACTACACCACCTTGTGCGTCAAGTGGAAGAAAATATGGTCACAGTCACATGACCACAAAAGTCTCTCACCTGTTCAAGCAGATCATGGATGTTATCGTTGTAAATCTCACAGAATGAAACCCAGACAGAGAAACGGACGTTTGGGTTGATGTCCAGACAGAAACTGTCGGCCTCAGGGACACTGTTCAGACTACTGTCAGAGTTGAGAGACGAGCCTGTGCACATGCACACACACACACAGGTTCAGTACTGCGGTCTAAAGAACTTTTTATTGCCATAAAGAATCAGATTTACTGACCTTCGAGAAAAGTGGATCGACCAGACGTCTGACTTTTGTCACTCTGCAAAGAGAAGGCAGTGACACTCGGGTCCACACAAGATCCTCACACCATGTAATCGGTGTTTTCACCTGTGTCACCTGTCTGTATACTCCTCACCTCTTTAAACAGCCTCAACAGGTTCCTCTTGCTGCTGCTCTCTGCTGCCTGCTGGTCTGGAGTCAGTCTGCTAAAGTCTCTGCAGCGCTGAGGCTTCAGGTCATTGCGACCATACAGATGTCCCTTGATGGTGTTAAAAATGACTGACAGTGAGCGAGGAAGCAGACCAGAGTCATGATCGGGACCTACAAGAGACACACAGTCAGAACAACAATTCAAAAATTAGACATTTAGTTAATTATTAAAAGAACAAGGAAATATTCACACATAAGAAGGTGGAATCAACTAAATAATTGGAGACATTCTGACCGAGGAAAGTGAAGGTCTTTCCAGCATTGGTGACTCCATATGTGAACACGAGACTGTTTCCGCCTTCCAGAACATCTCGGACCAATCCACGAACAGAACCCTCAAACACTGTCCTCTGGCGGGCTTCTGGACCAAATACCTCAACAACATAAATAACATAAAAATCAACTTTGAAAAGCTTCAACAAGAACATGAAAACATATTTAATTACTTATCCAGCAGTGTGTCGGGGGTCTGTATTTAACAAACCACACAGTTAGGACACAGGTGACACCAGAGTCTGTGGATGTAAGTTACCTGTGTAAAGGTGAACCTCTGTGCTGTCTGTGGGAGGGACTTCTCACTGTGTCGGGCTGGTGGACAGCTTCGTGGAGTCTTCAGGACCACACTCTCTGGTCCCTCAATCATCACACACTCCTACAGGGGAACACAAAACACATTTTCTCTGTCGTAGAGATGACATTTAACTTAAAATATTTGCATTTTGGTCAGTTGTCACATCATAGAAAGGTTTTATCAATATTTTCTGTTTCTTTATAAATTAAAGCCATTAAAGCTATTAATCAGTCACTCGATTAATGTGTAGGTTTAATGGATATCTGTACATTTAAGTACAAGTAATTCTGAGATAAAGGGCTAAGGTGAGTGTTACCTGTGAATCTCTGTTGTCACTCTCAGCCACAGTAAATGGTCGAACCCTCAGATAGACTTTCAGGTTCTCTGACTGGGACTGAGGACTGTCCTGGTGACAGGAGAAACACACATTAAACACACATCAGTCACAATCTGCAGCAAAACCAGCAACATCCTCCCGAGCAGCACCAGACAGGTGGACCTACCTGTGCACCTAGAGCAGAAAATTCATCCAGCAGATCTCTCCTTAAGTCGTCCACCGCTACCGGGCCATCTCTGTCCGGCTTCCCAGCGACACAAGACTCCATCATTTCTGATAAAACACAAACACACACGAACAAACAAACAAACAAAGAAACAAACAAACACACACACACGTGGGTTTTAAATGTGAAGGGTTTACATAATATACGAGTTCAGCGTCACTTCCACCGAGACCTGAACAAAACATGACATTTAACAGTAAAGACCAAACAAGCACACAAAACCTATAACGTTGTTGTTGTTAGCATTGTTAGCATTAGCCAAAGATAGCTAAACTCGTAAACAGAAATTAGAAACGTCCTTGCGTTAATATCTTTACAGGCTCAAAGCGTCACATCTGTGACATTGGGTCGATATTGCATGAACCACTGACTCACTGTGAACGTCTTTTATTCGCCAGACGTTTGGATTTAAAACAGATCATGGAGAAACGACGCCACCGTTACGCTTCGATTGCTCCGCGGGCCACTTTTTGAAACTGCAACCGGGAACCAATTATACGACCTCTACGTCACAGATGTGTTCACGTTTCCAGTCAAGGTCTCGCGAGACTGCAAATCTTGAAAAAAGACTTTGGCGAGAGGCAGGCTGGTCACCAGCACAGTAAAAAAAATATGTCAACAAATAATTTTGAATATAATTAAAACAAATGCAAAAATATAATACTTAACTATAACAGAGAAACAATATGCATTAAATCAACAAGTAAAAAACGTAAGAGTGGTTTTAAAGAGGCAGGAAGTCTGGCGGGTTATGATGACGTCATCAGAAGAGGGCAGGCCAGAGCCGGATCAGGAGTGCGGTGGATTATTGGACTAGTGGGATTATTTACTGCTGTTATCACGTTATATCAGCGTTATATCTGGATTCATCTGAACCGAACAAACCTTCGTGTTTCTAACGTCTTTGTAAAGAAGAAGAAACCTCGTTCTGCTTCGTCAACAAAACAAAACAAAACAAAACGACGACATTTTCATAGAGACGCAATACACGTTTCCATGACAACGGTAACGAGGGCGATGTTTATCTGTCATTTGTTACTGATCAGCGGCACAGGTCTTTATTACTAATGTTATAGATAAATTATATTTATGGTTATAGATCAGTTAGGGTTAGGGTTATAGATCAGTTATATTTATGGTTATAGATCAGTTATATTTATGGTTATAGATCAGTTATATTTGTGGTTATAGATCAGTTATATTTGTGGTTATAGATCAGTTATAGATCAGTTATAGAGCACCCATAAGGATTTAGAACAGCTGTCTTACCTTACCTGTGTGACACATCTGTCTCTGTCAGCTGTCCATGTTTGAATGACGCAGGACTCACCTGTCATCATGTCTGAGTCAAGCGGCGATGGGAAGTGGTTGGACGCTCACTATGACCCAGTGGCGGGTCTCTACACGTTCTCGTCCTGCGTGGACCTGGCTGACTTGAGCGGAGACGGGGAGAGCCGACTGGTGGTGGGGGACCTAGGCTCAGGCTCGTCAGGCATGAAGCTGAAGGTCTATCGGGGCACGGCGCTTCTGAGCGAGAGCACTTTGCTGGACCTGCCTGCCGGCCTTGTTGCCTTCTTCATGGACCTGCATGAGCCTCGCATCCCGGCCATCGCAGTGGCCTCTGGACCCTGCGTCTACGTCTACAAGAACCTGAGGCCGTACTTTAAATTCACGCTGCCTGGTCTTGAGGTCAACACGCTGGAGCAGGTGAGTGCTCCTGGACACAAAGGTGGAAGTTGTCTGTCCCAAAGTTGTGATTTATGATCACCCTATGGCGTGTTGTTATGCCCCCGGTCAGGACGTCTGGCAGCAGGTGAGGGAGGGACAGATCGATCCTTTGACCTTGAAGGAGATGTTGGAGAGCGTCAGGAAGAAGGCTGACATCCCGCTGTCTGTGCGCTCCCTGAGGTTCCTCTCTCTGGAGCCCAGCAACATGGACGAGTTCGTCCAGCTGCACAAACAGCAACCAATCAGACGTCAGGTAACTGTTGCATCGTATAATTAAAAATAATAATAACCCTAACCCTTCATGAACATGTTCACCACAAACCCTAAGGGTTAGGGTTGGATCTCAGTCCTAAGGGAAGCAATCTGACTCCAGCTGAAGCTTCAAGAATCAGTGAAGTTAATATTAGAGCTCTGATTATTGTTTTTCATACTGTCAGCAATATAGTAAATACTGACTTCCTGTGTCTCACCTCCCTCTCATTTCAGACGGTCATCACCTGTATCGGGACCTTGAAGAAAAGCACTGCTGATGAGGACGGCGTCAGCTGTTTGGTGATCGGGACAGAGAGCGGTGACTTTTACATTCTTGACCCCGAGGCCTTCATCATCATGTCCAAGGTAAAGTCCCAGAACATCTTTAATCTAGGGTTAACATAACATACAGTACATCAACCAAATATCCTGGATACAGTTTTAACAGTCAGGAGCCAAATTCAAAATCTCATAGCCATCACTGAACCCATGAAGAAGTGAAACATCTTTCAGTCATCATTTTCATGTGTCTGTTGAAGATGTCGCTACCAGCTGCACCGACCATGATGGATGTGACAGGTCAGTTTGATGTGGAGTTTCGCATCACAGTGGCATGTCGCAATGGAAACATCTACATCCTACGCAGGTGAGACACACACACCTGCCCAACCTGTCCCAGCAGGACCATGTTCACCACCAAATACAGAGATGATCTGTGATGGGACTCATTGGTCAATGATCTGCATTCACAGTCTGTTTATTCTGCTCCTTCTCAGAGAGTCAGACAAACCTAAGTACTGCATCGATCTGTTGTCTCATCCTGTCGGCCTGGTCAGAGTTGGGAAGAACGTGGTGGTTGGCTGCGCCGATGAGAGTCTTCAGGGTTTCACACAGAAGGTAGCTCTGATCACACAATGGAGGACAACGTCTTTCCACCACTTCGTCTTGACTTTCTTGCTGATTTTACTTTGACAAAGAAGATGAGGCTTTGGAAAAATAGGCTCATTTTGAATTTTTAAATTATGATTGTGAAGAATTGTGTGTCTGCCGTTTGTGTGTGTCTGCCGTTGTGTCCTCAGGGAAAGAAGCTGTGGAGGACTGTCCTTCCTGCTCCCATTACCACTATGGCTAGCATGGACCTGCCCGCTCGTGGCTTCCAGGCAGTCCTGGTGGGCTTGGCTAACTGTGAGGTTCAGCTGTACCGGGACAAGAACCTGCTCAGCACCATCAAGACACCCGACATGGTCACCAGCATCTGCTTTGGTCGGTACGGGCGTGAGGATGGCACTCTGATCATGACCACCAAGGGAGGTGGTCTGATAGTGAAGATCCTGAAGAGGACAGCGGCATTTGATGACAAGGACAGCACTCCTGGGCCGCCACTGGCGCAGAGCGTCCGTCTCAACGTGCCCAAGAAGACCAAGCTGTACGTGGACCAGACATTGAGAGAACGGGAGCATGGCCTTGCCATGCACCGCGCATTTCAGATGGACCTCAGCCGCATGCGACTCGCTGCTGCCAAAGCCTACATTAAGGCCCTGGAGTCCAGCCTGACCCCGGTGTCCTCCAGCCTCTCTGAGCCACTCAAGATGAACGCCGTGGTCCAGGGTCTGGGTCCGTCCTTCAAACTTACCCTCAATGTCCAGAACACAGCAGCTTGTCGGCCCGTCATGAACCTGGCCATCAGCTTCCTGTATGATGAGAGCCTGTACCGGATAAAGAGCCCGTACTTGAGGATCCCGCTGCTGGTTCCTGGACTTATCTATCCTGTCGAAACCTTTGTGGAGTGCACCAGCGACAAGGGCATCTCTGACATCATCAAGGTGTTTGTCCTGCACGAGGGGAAACGCTCGCCCCTGCTGACCGCCCACATCAACATGCCGGTCAGCGAAGGACTGGCACTCAACTGACAGCAAGACAGATGTTGTTATAACAAACAGTGAATGTAAAGAGGCCGAGTGGTGTTCAGCTTCTGGTGTTTGATCACGGAAGAAAAGTTTGTCTAGAAACAATCACACATTAATGATGCAGAATGTGCAGAGTGCAGAAGTTGAGTCTTACAAACATTTCGAAAAGTTCCACTAAATTCATTGTATTTGAATATTCTGATAACTTAATGTATGTGGTCCATATTGATCACATTAAACAGTAAACCATTTAAATAAAACTGCTTTCTTGTTTCTAGATTAGTTTAAATAAATTCATGCAGATTAAAAATCATGATATGTAACTCATATAATAAAAAACATATCATACCATTAAATATCATGAGTGATAGAAACTGGAGCTTTGGTGTTACTACTAATTTATCAGATATAAACTGTTTGTAGATTGAAGCTGCAGGGTTCTGATACTGAATATGATGAAGGTCAGAAGTTACAAATTCATCAACCTATTTCGAGAAGACGAAAAGTTAAGATATTAAATAAAGGGTCAAAGTAGAGGGGGGGGGGGGTGCATTACCTGAAATGTTAATGGAAGAGTCAGCAAAACAAATCCTGACTGCAGCAGTGGAACCTGTCAGCATCTGTGGTGAAAGAGGTCAAAGGTCAGTTAAACAGCTTCTGTTTGAGTCCAGAACCCAGAGAATGTCCAGTGTTGGTCAACATCATGGTACACACCGTGCAGAGAGGACAGATGCAGGACATTTGTCTTTGTCCCACGTTTCACAACCTTGTCATGTTGTGAAATAAAGTGTTTGCAGCAGCAGTTCAAGAGATGAGGACTTTTCACAGTGTCGAAATGTCACTGTCTATAAAAGCTGCAGGCGTGGACCAGCGTCAGTGTGAAGAGACAACGGAGACAACAAAGATGAGACAAGTCATCACTTTGTTTGGTAAGAAACACACTTTCACCTCTCTTTGAAGAAGAAAGCTTTATTTGTTATTGTCTCTATTGTATATGTACACATATACAGTACAATATGCAACAACATTTGGTCTCTGTTTTTAATCCACCACACACATGTTGTGGTGCTGAGAGTGGGATTATACAATAACAGCGAACATGCCTTAATGTTTTGTTATTTAAATCAATGTATGTAATCCAAGTGTGTGTGTGTGTCCAGCCTTGTTGTGTGTCTGTGATGGCCTTAAGTTCGGTCAGCTCTGCAGAGGAAACTCTGACAACACCGTGAGGTCATCTGACAGCTGGGGTTCGGGTCACTATGGAGCCAGACGGTAACACACTGACTGCACAACAACACAACTAACATCACCTCACAGCTCTGAGACACAGAATGCATATTAAAGTAACTAAACAAGCTGCATCACTACAGATAGAACTTGCAACAGAACAGCTGTGTCCTTTACTTTCTCTGTTGCATTATGCAAAAGACAACTATGAGACTTGAGTTTTAAAGACAAAGGTACGAAGGGATGAATAAAAACTAAACTAAACAGATGGGCTGCAGCTGTTAACAGCTGTATCTCTGATGTATTTCAGGGGACAGAGGACACACAAAGGTGTGGACGTGGAGTGCAGCGATGGATCTGTTGTCTACGCTCCATTTGACGGCACACTCGAAGGGCGACTCACAGTCTACACTGGCACAGACAAGGCTGCAATCAACAGCGGCATTAACCTGAGAGGAGAGGGTCGGTACTGCAGCAGCTCTCTGCAGGGCACAACTTCACTCACTGTAAGTCACTGATGAGGTCACTGATGAGGTCACTGATGATGACATCATTGCAGGTCTATGTATCAAGCTGTTCTACGTGAGAGCAGACCGAACCTCTGGATCAGTGACGGCGGGGGACAGGATCGGCGTTATGCTGCCCATGCAGAGTGTTTACCCAGGCATCACTTCACACATCCACGTCCAGATGTGTGACAAGAGTGACCCCACGCAATACATCTGATGGACGCATGAGGTCCTGCTGGATCAAGGAGAATTATCAATAAAATATTTGAATTGATTTACAATTATATAAAGAAATTAATCATTTGTGTTTTTGAGGAGATTGTAGCACATAGAATAGATATGAATTTATCAGTATTTAATTAGTGACAACAGGGAACACACACACACACACACACACACTATCTTGGCTGCAGTCTGAGTGGAGGTGGTGTCGCACCCTCAACACCACCTCCTGTCAGCTCGGGGTGTCCTTGATGGACAGGCCTGTGCTCATGTTAGCAGCAGCTGAACAGATCGTTCTCCCTCCACATCTGGAAATGAAACATCTGCGGCAGCCGGACAGAGCGAAGTGACAAGACACGAGGACTCATCACTTCCACCACAGCTACAGTTTATACTGTATATCACATATAAGTCGAAGAGGCCAGTGCCCCCTGCTGGCCAAATACGCGAACCACATCTCAAGCGGTGTTGCAGTACAGGGAAAATGAATGGGAGAGTTAAATAAATAAATAAATAAATCGCAGCAAAGAGCTCAAAGCGCCTTGTTTTAGCTCACGTCCTGTTTAGACTCGAACCCGGGACGTATGACGTCATTGAAAGTAAAATCACTTGACTTTCAATAACTGTGGGCGGGATTTAATTTGGTGCAGAAGATAATACGACGTGAATTAAAGTAGTGACTTTGTGACAATAAGGAGAATGATGCTCACCTGTAAAGGGAAATCCCAGTAACAGGCTGTATGAACCTGCGAGTCACAGAGCAGGGACACACATTGACTCCACAGCAGCCGCACCATCTGAGCACCTGCCGCAAATCACTCACCCGACTGTCGTAAAACCACCGTCTTACCCTTAAAGGGCATTACACACAAAACAAACAAAACAACAACAAAAACAAAATACTCAGACAACATAAAATAACAAATTACAGCTGGGTTACAATAACATAAAATAACAAATTACAGCTGGGTTACAACATCTGTGATGAACCTCTCGTCTTTAGACAGAAAAAAAAAGCGTCTGTATTAAACCTGAAATGTGGTGATATTTTGGACCATGGACCAGTTTCATGCTGGACACGTTTATTGTGTGTGAGTGCTGAATGTTGAAACATGCTAATAAAGGAATATCTCATCTTATCTTACATGAAGACAGATTACTGTCTGGGACTGCGAGCTGTCATCTGTGCCAAAGAAGACAACACACATCAGCAAAAATATTTATTTGGACTTTGTATAGAAACTCATCAAGCAACAACACAGACAGTTTATCATCACAGTCAAGTTCAACTGACAAACAGGAATTAGATCATAACATCAACACTGACGTGCAATGAATCAGGATTCAACATGAACACTTAACATTTTACCTGCAGGTTCCTTATCTTTAAAAAAATACATGATTATATTTTCTTTTTAACTGGCTCATGTTATAGTCATTGGATGTAAAATGTTGCCTTTATTTTTTTTTATTTGATTTGTAAAGATGCATACAGTTTTTTATGAATGATTTATTCTCAACATAATAGTCGGAATGAAGCTCATCTCATTTTTTGTTTTTCAGCCACTGGAAATTAGTGTTTGTTTATAAAGTGCTGTCATATGAATACAAATGCATGTCTGCACACAACTGTGACAAACGTCTGGAAGCAGACAACTGGTCCAGCGGAAGGTCAGGACTTCAAACTCCATCACATTTAAAGCTCAGTTGCTGCTGTGGAGCTTCAGGCATCACGTGATTCTCTCATTCTGAACAGTCGATTTTCTAATTGAATTGTTTATATGAATAGATTTTATGGTCAGTAGTAAATTGTATCCCCTCAAAAATGTGTTTCCTGTTAAACTGACCAAAAAGTTGACTTCCAGTGCTGTTTTTCTCAGTTCCTAAACAGCACTGATTTATTCTCTGTTGCTGGGCTCAGGGTTTAAGTTGCATTATTATTTGATTGAGGAAATGAAATCTAGAGTAAAGTGCTTCCATTTTGACACAGTTAAAGACGTTTGGTCTTAAATATTGACATAAAAATATTTTGGTCCATTACGTCAGTGGAAGAAGAATGGAATACAGCCAATAGTGCAAAGTCCTTCAGACTTGAAGATGTAAGCAGACAAATACTGAACAATGCTGGTAAACACTGGCACAAAGACAACAGACAGATATCTATATACATCTCTGCTGGATTCTTCTCACTATGAACATTTGTTTTTCCTAAAGGAAGCGGTGAGGCAAAGTGACAAACGTCCATGAAAGAGGTGACGCTACATCACAGAGTGAGCTTCAGAATGGATGGAAGCTTCAGTCACCTCTCACATGGTTGTGGTCACGTCCTGTTTGCTGAGGAGGATTTCCAGCAGCCGCAGTTTAGCTTTCAGCTGTTTGTACTCCTGGTATTCCTCTTTCATCGGAGTACGATCCTCTTTCTGACAAAGCCTACCACAAAATGAAGGATGTGTTGACTTTTGGTCAGACAAAAGAAGAAACTTCGCAGCGAGTTCACCCATCATACAGTAAGTACCTTTGTATATATGCAGCCTTACCTTTGCTTGTATTTTCTGACCTTCGAACATGGTTTTGATGTGAATGTCAGTACAGAATACAAGTTTGTAACATTTCTCTTTGAAGATGTTGTGCAGGCATGCTGGAGCATTGGACTCCCTGCAGACACTATTTACTTCCTGAGGTCACTCACCTTCCGGTCTGACGGTAAAACTGGTCCTCAAACTCTCTCAGAGCCTTACGCATGGTCTTCTTCTCTGCTCTGGTCTGCCGCAGAGTCAGGAGCAGTTGAGACCTGGTTCAGTTGGACAAAGTGCTGAGATGACAACATTGACAAGGTACAGTATCTATGAATGCGCTTATGAAAAACAAAAATTTCGCCCGACATTCGACACTATGCTATTGACAGAAACGTCATAGTACGCTGTCAAACTTTGGTCAAAAATTTCATTTTTCATGAAAACATCCAAAACGCATCACAAATGTCATAGTATATAGTTCACTGTGTATAAAGACACTGGTAAGACGTTTGAATGTCACATCATCATTTATAGTATAGTTGTCATAGTAAACAGAATGGGATGTTTGGACACTTCCTCCGTTATCAGGGACAAATCAGATGTGAATGTGAAGGGACACAGGTTTCAGACTCATACAGACCTGGAGGCCTCGTGCAGGTTTGCTGTGGTGAGAGGAGGTTGTTGACGAATGGCTTTCACTTCATCTATGGGGGACACAAATGCTGGGTCACTGTCTCGGTCACTGTCCTCCTCGCCAGCTGCTGGTTGGACTGCTCTAGGAGGAACTGGGACAGGACCTTCATCCACTGTTCCCGAACTCACAGAGTCTTCATCAGATCCATCCTCTTCCTCCTGAGAGACAAACAGTCTGTGAGATCCCTGACACTCATCAGCAACACAAACTGTAAACATGTCCTTTCTTCTTCATAGATTTTTAAATGTTATTACAAATAAATACATGTACATATGTAATGTTATGAACTTATGCTGAAGTCTACATTTATTCTACATTTATGTTTAATGGTAGAGAACTGTAAGTTTCCTGTGTCTGACAAAAAGACAAATATTATTCAAATAAATTAAAGGTGCCACGTTTTTTTTCCAGCTCTGGGAAGAGTCTGCACACTCGTCTGTCAGGGTGCCTCCTTCAACCTGACAGGAAAAAGCCAAGGTAAAATAAGTCTCAGCTCTCAGACTGAATTTGCTGTGAGGAACATGGAAGAAGAAGGTGGAAATGAAGTTCTATAATTGATGTAATGTGCTGTGGTTTGCAGGTTATGCACCTAAGAGACGGTTATGTCTCAGACTCTTGACACCAGCTGATCTGTGAGTCGACTGCTAACGCTCGTGTGTGAACAGAGTGTTGAGTGTGTTTCTCACAATGGTGGTGATGGTCGTTGGGCTGGCGCACAGTAGACGTTTGATCATCTGGTATCTGTCATACAGAGGCTTCACCAGGTTCTTCTCCTGTTTGGTTCCCTGCCACACAACAAGACTGTGTCACAATAAGAGGTGAAGAAACACTGTGGACTCAGACTCGTACATATGATGTACCTGAAAGACTCTGCTGTGACTTCTTCAGTATGATATCATCGCTTTAAAGATGCAACTGGTAAAGATGGAGTTGAATCTAACATCACACATTTGTAAGAAAAACTACACTTCCCTCTGAAAGTGAGTGAAAGTTCCAGCATGTCTCAGTATGATTCATGTTTCATGACGACTCACTGGTCGACCGTGCAGACTCTCAAAGTACAGCAGACATTTCTGCAGAGCAATCTTCTCCAACACCATCTGAGCCTGGGTCATCTCCTGCACACACACACACACACACACACACACACACACACACACACACACACAGACGCAGGTGAACATGAACAGAGGCCGTGAGGTGAGAAACAGGTTCCTGTGTCTCCACGTTACATCACTGCACCTTCATGTTGTCAGGGAGACACAGCTGTCGTCTCCTCTCTCTGAGTCGTCTGAACAAAGACTCTGCCGTTTCCTCCAGGGACGGTTTGTGCTCTGATGCCCCGTGAGGTCCATACCTGTCGGTGTCCACACACACACACACACACACACACACACACACACACACACACACATTGTGTAGTAATGACTTGCGTGACCACACACACTGAGACCAGGTGTTTTGACTTTACCTGCAGATGTCTGTGTTTTCTCCACCGTCCGGCTCCTTCAACTCAAACACCGACTGTCTGAGTCTCAGCTCTCAGCAGCAGAAACACACACACACACACACACACACACACACACACACACATTGTGTAGTAATGACTTGCGTGACCACACACACTGAGACCAGGTGTTTTGACTTTACCTGCAGATGTCTGTGTTTTCTCCACCGTCCGGCTCCTTCAACTCAAACACCGACTGTCCCCCCCCCCCTCCCCCCCTCCCTCCCTCCCTCCCTCCCCTCCCACTCCCCTGCTTAACCTGCTTCCTGAGCCCAAAAAATAAACCCACACGCTCACAAGCAAACACACGCGCACACACTCTGACACATTACACACTGCGCACACGCTCACAGACTCAAGCCCAAACCCATCTGCAGCCAGCAGCACATCATCTAATCCTTATGCCTGGTGGTGGGTGGGGGGGGAGGAGGAAGGGGGGGACCCCCATCATCCCTGCTCCCCTCCTATGTTCCTTCTCTTCTCCAGTCATTGTCTCCATCTTTACAAACACACTAAGCTTCCTGGTGATGGGTGTTGTGTTTGTTGACGGACCACCTCCGTCTCCTCTGACCATTGATTGTCCCCCTGGTCATGACGCGTCCTGAAGATGCATGAAGGTGAGTGTGTCTGACACACATGCACATACCGTCCAGTAGGTGCTGCTGGAGCATTTGGTTGGTTGGGATGCAACCTGCAGCAGCCTGTGATGGAATCAGCTCGACATGGCACATGATTGAAAGCCACTGGTCCTGAGGCGATGCTGTGCGCTGCTGCCGCCCTGTGGCCACGCGCCTGAACTGCGCCCCATCCTCTTTAATGACCGTTTGATTTTTGGAGGACTTGCATCACAACCCTGACTACACACACACACACACGTATACACACACACACATATACACACACGACCACAACCTCCACCTCCCCTTTCCATCCACCCCCACCCCCCCACCACCAACCCCTCCTCTCTGGATTGG
>JAFBJQ010000236.1:0-60000 GCA_016785345.1 Trinectes maculatus | reverse complement strand
AGAGTTTCTCTCTCTCTCTCTCCTCAACCCCTTCACCTTCGCCAATCCCAACCCCCATTCATCTTCCCTCAGACCATCCAACCAAAGGCCTTTAATGAAATGTCCCAACTTCATGCTCCATCCCTCATCTCCCCCCCCCCCCCCCCCCCCCCACTCTGCATCTTAATTGTCTCAATCACAGTCATACATTCAAGTTGACATTTCCACTGAGAGATGTTACTGCCCAGGTGAAATAATTACCGGCTGGGTGACTGTGACTTGATGCTAATGCACATGAGATGACTCCTGAAATAGCACAGGTAGAAACACTGGTTATTATGACTCTGGTGTCTCAGCAACGCTTATTATTTATTTTTTATTGTCCTATTGTGAAATTGTTCTTAGTTTTGATTTATCCCTGATTTAAGTGAGCATTTGTAAATATTACTGAACATGGCTATAATTCAGAATAACAAAGTACATACATGATGATTTGTGTATTTATGTGTATCTATATCTTTATGAAGAGACACCACTCATGACTTCTTCTGACAGGCAATAGTAATGATAATAGTTCACCTTCCTTGTTTACCACAATCATCCCTTAACTTTTTTTTACCTGCTTCTTCACTGACGCGTGTGTTGAACACGTCCACTTGTGACAACAAAAACAATGGCACCACACACATCGTTGTGTGTTACTGTATCACCACACAAGCACTGAACAAACAAATCAAAGATGCGAAGTGTCGGTATTTTTAATCGGTTAAATCAAAGATAAAACTGCAGTAATTGGTCAAATGTTTTGATGTAGTCACAGAGTCGGGCAAATGAAACAAATGGGGGATTAAAGCACTCAGGTCCCAGCGGCATTTTGAAAATCATTTTTCCTGCCTTTATCTTCAGTAAACCTGACAGCTGTAATGATGTGTTTACACCTCTCGAAAAAAACAAAACAAACAAAAAAGCAATCCACTGCAGCATGGAGCTGGATCCCAGCACTCACCCACACTTCCTGTCAAATACACAACACACCTGTACACAATACAAAATCCATTTCTGACCTGCTCCTGCTTCACAAACCATCCTGGTGCCTCAGGTCTGGGGCCCCGTCTGTGAGAACTGCTGCATCACTCCTTTTTTACACTGACGCCTTTTATTCAGTCAAACATTTATTCATACGCTGCACTGTTACGTCTTTTTGTCATTTATTCTATTCGTGTGGATTTATATGTTGTCTTGATGTCTCTGTATGTTAATACAAATACCCTCGAATTGCCTTGCTATACACAACTACACAAATAGACTTGTATTTACATGTCAAGCAAGCAAATTCCTCTTTTCAGTTTATCAACACGTTATTATCCTTATATTATTGTGGCAGTGTGTAAATAAGCAAGAGGACGCAGAGCGGTCTATGTCGCCCTCATGTGTTGAAAACGTTGAACTACAAAACATTCTCAACTTGCTTTTACAGGGCTTCACATTTACAACACAACAGACATGAGATAATTCTTCAACTCTTTCTTCAGTTGGTAACTGATGAAATGATGAAATAACTCACTACCCAAACTTTTGTTTAAGAAGAGAATGGAGTGATTACCAAGACAGAACAATGCACTTAACCTAGAGGGCACTGCAGGAGGTCACCACATCAATATCATTCAATATCAACAGCTGTTAAGCTGTTATTTCATGTCAAAACGGATGTTGTAGAATAAAAATCAAGACAAATTAAACATATTAGTTTCTTTAATGTCAGAACTGTTATTGTACATGGGCATCCCAATGGGTTTGCACTTTTTTTTTTTTTACAATATGTACCACATATAACAGCACCTACATGTTATTTACACACATTACACAAGATTGTATCACAAAGCAGTGTGAGAAACTAGCAACAAGTGCCCAAAGCCTTGTTGGAACATAAAGCCCAATAGTCCTTTGGCAAAATAAAATATCCAGCCATCGGCCTCCACTAATTAAACAGGCAACTGGCAACTTAACAGGCAACTTCTGCTTCAAGCTGAAATCACAAGTGTTGCTTCAGGAGATGAAATGATGACAATGCACCTGTTTAAGATCTTGTCAGTGGAACTAATGTAAACATTAAAGTAATGCAGCTTTTGAAACACTGTTACTGTTCCTTATGCATAAATGCAAGAAATAGCTCTCAAGTCAAATGTATTTTCAAAATAATAGGGAAACATTAGGATATTCCATAAATACAATTCTGGACATTTGTACTATTAGCAAAGCAAGCTTTGCTGAAAATACATCTTGCTTTTGCACCTTCTCCCATCCCACTATTCAAAATGACAGCTGTTAATAAGAGTCAAGATTATCTGTGGAAACTGGACTGACCTGCTTTGTGATAAAACCCTGGTTTTGGGCTGCAAGAAGCAAAAAAAGCCAAAAAAAGGGGGGGGGGTGAATTTAAGTAAAACAGGAAAGTGGGTCAAGTGGGCACTGATGCAGAACACTGCATCCGAAAGCACACACAAACACTGACACTCACACACACACACACACCCTCACTGTTGCACAACAACCAGAGATACTGTAGCAGCTTTCTCAAAGGCAAAGACAAGAACAACACAGTAAGTGGCAGTTCTGCTGTCAGATATGCAAGCACACAGAGCAGCAGCAGCAGAATGAGCAACACGCTGACTGGTGTTTTGAGCAGAGCCACACAGCAGGGAGGCAGCTCAGCCCCAAGTAGCCCAGAGTTTCAGGCCAGCCTGGTTTGGCCAGCACTCTACAGAGGAGGAAGTACATCTGAGGAATGAGGGGAAGAGGACAGAAAACATTAGGCAAAGACCCAGTTCATCTGGTCATTGGATGTGAAGCACACAGGCGCCCGGCCAATAAACAAAATGTCCAAATGCAACATCTTGCAGTTTAAAGATTTCAAGTGTGACATGTGCTTGCTTCAGTATCAGGTCTTCTGAAGACATCAAAACAGAAATAATTGCTTTTTCCCCCCCAAAAAACTGTGCGAGACAACAGGTGTTGGGTGTGTGGGGGATAAAGAAGGGGAGCACTATGAGGATTGGTAACAATTTAGCTTTCTTTATTTGTAGCATTGAAACTAAAATGAATAGGAGGAAGATTCAATGGTTGGCCAAGGCATCAGTCCTCATCAGCTGTCCAGTCGGCCAGAGAAGGAATAAGTGGTGTGTACGGGTTCAGAGCACCCTGTTACGTTTATGAGTGGGTGAGTCTGTGATGACATCACTACAAGGGGTAGGGCCTCGTTTACGATTGGCTGTGGAATCCAAATGAAGGGCCATCTCCTCAGCAATAAAGGTGTTGAGGTCCACATCATGAAGGCCATTCCTGCGGCGACTAATGGACTGGGCGGGGTGGGTGGGGGAACCCGGAGGACCAGAGCGCACAGAGATGCTTGCCATTGCACCGCTAAGGCCTGAAAATAAAAATAACATATCATAAAGCTGTGGTAAACTGAATGAACTCTAGCATCAGATTATTTTAATAAAACATCACCAAACCAAACATGGCATTTTGACTCACCATGCAATGCAATTGCCTCTCTGAAGGGCTGCAGGTCGGTCTCCACAGAACTACCAGTCTCTGGGGGTGAAGGTCGGCTAGCAGAAACTCTAGGTGGGGCGCGAGCTGTCCGTGGAGGAGGAACTTTTCCACACAGGAAGCTGATGAGGTCCTCTCGTCTAATTGTTCTTCTGCGTTTCTTCACCCATGCAATAACTTCCTTATTTCTGCGCTGGTAGCCTAAGTGAATTCCCAGGTCGTAGCTCCGCTGGCGGGCCTCCACACTCTCTGATGAGACAAATTTTAAGTGACTCTCAACCCCACAATCACAGCTCATCTATTATAGACGAATTATCAATACATTCTAGACAATATACAACATGCTACATAAACACAAAGTGAACCACATGTTGAGTAATTAGCAAAAATAGATACGTGCCTTTATACAGGTTGGTGACAGCTGTGGCTGCGTTCTGGAAGGGAACCCACAGAGAGAGGCCTTGTTGCTGACAAACTCTATCTGTGAATCAAATGGAAAAAAAGTTGGTCCAGTTATAAATATAAAATGCTATTGCAGCTGCATAACTCCCAAAGTCCCCTGACAAAGATCACGATTTCCTCTATGTAGGAATTCAAATTCAAGCCTAACAGTCAAAAATAGATACCGGTACAGTTCGAGTGTACTCAAGTGCAGTCATGGGAGAAAACCAACTGAGAATGGAGAATGTTTTTATAAGTGAGCATTTTTATACACATGGATACCTTAAGTCACGTTAAGTCGTACTATACACATTTGTTTTCTATTCTTAACCATACCAAAGTATAATCAACAGAATACACAAAAAGTCCAGCCAACACATAGTAGTTTAATTCTGCCTAGCATCATATGCAGGCGTCTATAAGGTGTCATCTAATACTGACTCTGTGGGATCTAAACAAAAAGTGACATCAACCTTATCTACCAGGATCAACATCATTTCCCGTTTCCTATGAACCAATCGCGGAAGCTGACAGAAACACAAGCCATTTCCAAAAAACACCACATTTTCAATGCAATGTTAACAACTGAGAAGGGGCAGTGACTTCGACGGGGAAAAAAACATTAACGCTAATCGTTTCGCCATTTTGCTCTGTGTATTAATAAAACAGCAGTGATGAAGAAAAGCCAACTGGGTTGCGTGTTGGGGTTTAAACGTCTTCGAGTCGACGAGCTGTCGTCACAAAGACTTTACAACACCACGACAATAACTGTCGCCGCAGTTTAGCCTTTAACAAACAGTTGTTTTGTGTCGGAAAACTCCTCCCCGTATTACGCCATTTTGAAGAGCTGGTTAAGTTAGCGGGTGGACAAAACATTTTAAGTCCCGAGTCATTCGGATAGCATGGGGCTGGAAATAGTCACAACATATGTCGTTGTTTCTATAACATACTCGTTATTTGAAAGTAACTTAGCCTGGCTACTTATTGATGTGTTCAGTCCCAGAGATCTCCCTGACAGCTCAGGCCACTGTGAACCAAATCCAGCACCGCTATCCCACAGTCTGACACGGACACCGGCTGCTAGCGACGGCCGCTGACACACGTTAGCTTAGGGAACTAGCAACAAAATCGGGTCGCTAAAAGTGAGGAGACGCGCATGAGTTTGACTTTGAAATGGGGTTTCAAAAATACAATACAAGTTTTAACACAACCACGGAATCACGCGTCACCGTTTGTGCTGTGGAGAAGCAGCAGCCAACAGTTAACGCCGTTAGCCTAGCCGGTGCCCTTTGTGTCTCTCTCCGCCCGGCGATAACGTTGGCTAGCGGGATTAGCTTTCGTTTCGATTAGCATTAGCCTAACTCGGACTTAAGTACAGACCTTTGTAGAGCTGAGCTACCGCGGTAGCCGAGTTTTGAAACAGGTGCCACAGCTTCTGTTGACTTTGTTCCGTCTCCTCCTCCTTTGGATCATTCCGCTCGGCCTCTGCTAAGCACTGCCGCTCCCAGTTGGAGAACCAGTGCTCGGGGCCGTGTTCTTGGATCTCCGTTTCTCCCTCCTCTTTCCTCTCCTCCATTGCTAAAGTGCTAGGCTAGTAGCTTATGCGCTAGCCTTTCGTATGATGTGCGAGATTATTTCGTTTCCGCGGAGTCTTCACTGTCTTTTTTTCTGTACGATGTTAGAGAATAACGTTACGTAACTCTACCAAGGCAATTAAAAGGAAATACCGGTTACTGCTAGAGACACATTGTGGAGATTTCCAACTGTGACTGTCCGCCCAGTGTAAAACACATCAAAGCAACCGCGATGACAACATCGAAGAATTTCTTTGAGTTGATCACGCCCCTTTCGTCGCTGCACTGGGGTCTGATTGGCTGCATCGATTCAATGTAGGCGGGACTCGGTGCCAACCGCCAAGCCTGATTGGACAACGGTAAATAGAGAAAAGGTCAGAGAAAAACAACGTTGGTTGTAAGAAGAGAACCGTTTAGCTCGATCATGATGTTGACGTGCAGCATTCTGGCCGGTAGGGGGCAGCCTGAGCATGGAAACGTAGCTCAGGACCATTTGTCAACAAGAACACAAGTGTGCAGTCAGTGATAGGGGAAGTACTGTTTACGCTTTACTGAAGTAAAAGTTACAATGTAACAGTGTAAAAGATACTTTTACTACAAGTAATAATTATGAGCTTAAATTTAAATTTAACTGTACGGTATAGTACAGCATAGAATATTGGAAAGTAAAATAGTACAACATGATATGTGGTATATGCTGTACAACAAAATATAAAATATAAAACATGTGTAAACTTGTGTCAGTAACAGTAACCTGTCCTCAACAGTTATCACTCAGCCTCGTGCCTTTATTATTGTGATTTTTGGGGGTAAAGTCCAATGTCACACTATCTTCTTGACAACTGTCGGTCATTTATGGGCGGCAGATTGAGAGAGTCCAAAGATCCAGAGAATTACCCTCTTGTTAGACTGTACATCTCCCTCTCTCGCTCTTTCTCCCTCTGACACTTCCTGTCATTGGAAACACTGCTGTTTTTGAAGATGTCAAAGGGGGAGATGATTGTTGGCGGAGATGAGGTGTATTTCCAGGAACGAGGGCCGACTGTCACATTCAGCAACCTGCACTACTGTATTCAGGAAAAGAGACTCTGCCGCAAGATAGGTCCTGAAAAATACATCCTCAAAGATGTGAGGTAGGACAAGATATTTCCCTCCAACAATGTGCCTGTACATAGGAGTAGCATACCATAACACTTTCAGGCGCTTCTCCTGTGCTTTTTCCTGTTTTTACACTTAAATTATATACTTCTAATTACTGAATGCATCATTGTTGCTAATCACTGGTTTGGTATATTTACCTTTTGAGCATTAAACCGGGACTGATACATTTTATAAATTCAAGGGCCAGTGTTGTGTGGTGTTTTTATTTTGTTTTAAAGTGGCTTCTATTTTGTTTTTCTTTTTTGAATGACTTTATTTGGCCTGGCTTTTGCAGTGGCATCATGAGACCTGGGCTGAATGCTATCATGGGCGCAACTGGAAGTGGCAAAACATCGTAAGAAATTTTGTCTCGTACATACAAACAAAGACGTTTGGTTTTCATAGGCTTAACAACGCAAACCAAATGAACATCAATTTGTACATTTCCTTATCAGACTTCTGGATGTCATCGCAGGAAGAAAAGACCCTGCTGGACTGCGCCAAGGAAATGTCTTTGTAGATGGAAAAGTTGTCACATCTGAACTAAGGCTCTGCTCTGCTTATGTAGTTCAGGTACACCCTACACACATTTGTTTGTTATTGTATACTGGGGATTCTTCTTACTCCTTCTTACTTTCTTGTGGGTGCTTTCTTGCTTGCGTCTCCAGGACGACATCCTGATGGGGACCCTGAGTGTTCGAGAGAACTTGTTGTTCAGTGCCAACCTTCGTCTCAACCCCAAGCTTCACTCCACCTCAGATAAACACAGCAAAGTAGATGCCATCATACAAGACTTGGGGCTAAGTGACTGTGCAAACACCAAGGTGCAGACACAAGCTGTTTTATACACCTGTGTATCATTCATGATGAAGAATATTTTAATATTCTATTCAATTATTACCACCTCTCCTGTTCAGCCTGGCAGGTGTTTAATGTGTCTTTTGTGTGCATACAGATAGGGACAGAGTTTATACGTGGGGTATCAGGCGGGGAGAGGAAGAGGTGCAGCATTGGGATGGAGCTCATCACTTCTCCTTCTTTGCTCTTCCTGGATGAACCAACCACAGGACTGGATTCCAACACTGCAAACACCATCATCAGTCTGCTGCACAAGTACAACGCAATTATTCATTTATCGCACAACAGGGCAAAACACATACACATATGGTCCAAATGACAGCTGATGCAGATAACGCAGCTGAAGATGGTTGGGTCAAACAGCAGCTGGAATCAGCATTTATTTTAGTTCGACTAACCATTATTAATGATCTCTAAACCAACTGCACCTTATTGTCATCTTTGTGCTGTTAAACCACTGTTTCAAAAATTTTTTATCCAGGATGTCCAGGAGAGGGAAGACAGTGATCTTCTCCATCCACCAGCCCCGATATTCCATCTTCAGACAGTTTGACCACCTGACTCTGATGCATAAAGGGGAGGTGGTATATGCAGGAGCAGCAGACCATACACTGGAATACTTCACAGACCTTGGTAGATACTGTAGTCTGTGTGTTTGGCTTCATATAATATAATATAATATAATATAATATAATATAATATAATATAATATAATATAACATAATATATAATTTTTTTGGACAGGCTTCCAAATTGATCCCTTCAACAACCCTGCTGATTTCTTTATGGATGTAACAAACGGAGAGGCAAAGTCACCAAAGTTACTCACAGCAGGTATGATTAAATAAAACAACACTTACACATACGGCATCATATGTAAAAGCAACTGGCAGCAGTAAAATAACTTTGTTAAACTTGGTCTAAAAGTCAATTTTTTCAAATGTATATAAGTTTTATATATATATATATAAACATCTTAGCATAATATTTTAATGCTTGAATATATAGTCTATGAGATGATTTAGAAAACATATTTGAAAACATATTTTAAAAACAGTGCTTATACAGTATATGTAGATATTTAAAGTTGACCCCAGCATTAATAACACAGCACTGGCATTTCACCCACCAGTAATCAAACCCTCCCATCACTGGGAGGAGATAATGATTATCATTGCTCATCATTGATTAACATTGCAGTTGTGTTTTGTGGCCGCTCTGTCTTTTCACAGACGAGTCTACAAACTCACTGGCAGCACAGTATCACCAGTCCCCGCTGTACCAGCAGGTTCTGGAGGAGCTGGACCATGTGAAGAAGAGCATTGCTGAAGATAGCCTTGGTCCAGTGGAGACAGTTGACTATGCTACCTCCTTCCTTTACCAGGTCAGCTCACTCTGCAGTTCAGAAACAGATCTGACTATAAGGACTTTAAAAATCATCACCACAAACTCTATGAGCTAATTACCCAGTTGAATGAATATCATAATTAATTTACTCACTCACAGAAATTTAAATGAGCTCATACTCTTATGGGACAGTTGTTAGCAGCTGTCATCCAGCTGTTACATCAGTGGGCCTGGCTGCCCGCTGAATGAACCCACTTTATTACTTATATGTCAATGTGGCCATAAAAAGTTGTGTGTGTGTGTGCGTGTGTGTGCGTGTCAGCTGCGTATTGTGTGCGGCAGGACAGTGCTGAACACTCTGAGGAACCCTCAGACCTCCTATGCCCAGATGGCTCTCAACATCTTTTTTGCAGTTCTGGTGGGACTCATTTATTACCAAATGCCGCTGACACTGCCCGAGGCTCTACAGAACCGGTACTGTGTCTGCGTGACTAACCTGCACTACACAAGCAAACCTAGTTTAACTCTGCTCCATTTTCTCCACTGTATACGTGTCACCTCTTCTTACATCGTTTGAAGGCCGAATTACAACAGACTCACGTTGGTTATGTCAAAGTGTTTTTTCCTTGTTGTTTTCCTGCCAAGATAATGAATGTCAAAATGTCAAAATGTCAAAATGTCAGCAAACGTTTTGTATAAAGGTCAAGCAATCAAACGTGATGGGAAGAGGTTGTAATGTCAAGATTAGGAAACAACTTTTGATGATGTTGCAGAATGGTTATGTAATGTCTGCATAAGGTTCATGGGGAGGGAACACAGGTCAGAAGGTCATCTGCGGACAGTTTCTGGTGAAGTATCAGATAACATGGTTATCTCTCCATCCCTCCCTCCATCGCAGGAGTGGCGCATTCTTCTTCCTTATCATTAACATGGTGTTTGGAAATCTCTCAGCTGTGGAACTCTTCATAAATGAAAGAGCCATCTTCATGTGAGTAGAAGAAAGGATATGTTGTTTTTTTTATTTCTTAACAAACTCCTACTCCTCCAGAGTGAATGAGGATTTTAAAGGCATACAAATCCCCAAATAACCCATACACCATATCATAAGTTTCAATCCTATAATACACATTTTGAATGAATGAATTTATTTTCATGGTAAATTGTGAGTTTTCAAATCTGTTTCTGATTATGTGTTTGTCTTGCGTTTCTCTTTTTCACAGTCACGAGAACTCAAGCGGCTATTATCGTACCTCCGTCTACTTCCTGTCCAAGATTTTTGCTGATCTCATCCCAAACCGCATCATCCCCATCTTTGTGTTTTCATCCATCGCCTACTACATGATGGGTAACTATTTACCTGCTCGCAAGCTCGTGCATGCAGGTATATGTGCACCACATTACTGTATAAGTCGATTAACACGGCTGATTCTTGGTCTTCTGTCCTCTCCCCCAGGCTTGAAGCCTGCCTTTGAGGCCTTCCTGTGTTTTGCTTTGACCATGTCTCTGGTCAGTCTGGCAGGAGTGGGCCTGGCCTTCCTCGTCTCAGCCAGTGTTTCTTCGTTCGCCATGGCCAACATCCTCATCGCTCTGCCCTTTGTCTTCATGATGGTGAGACGCAGAGACACGTACAGTACAGGCTTGTAAATGCAGTCAAACTCTCTCCCTCATCACCTCCTCGTTTCCCTGTTTGTAGGTTTTCGGTGGTTTTCTGGTCAATCTCAATGCCATGCTGAGCTGGCTCTCCTGGCTCAACTGGATCAGTATCTTCAAATACGGATTGCATGTAAGTTATGGGAAATGGGTAGAGCAAGAAAAAGGTGAAGTGAGGCGGTTGCTCAGCTCCCTCTCCTTGTCTTTGTCAGGCTACGTATATCAACGAAATGAAAGGACAGCTGTTTTACAAGAACTACACAATGTGAGTGCGATGACTCCTTAAAACACAATAACCTCTTTCCATACACACACACACACACACACACTGAGTCTCTCCCGTCTGTGCTGCAGCATCCCAGGGGAGGTGTTCCTGAAAATCCAGGACATCGACTACTCGGTGTGGGGCTTCTGGCAGAACCAGGTGGCTCTGCTGGGAATCATGATAGTCTGTATGTTCCTGGCCTACGTGCAGCTGCGACGAATCAACCGCTGGAAATGATGCCTGTCCATGTGTTTACGTTTATCAGTCAACCACGCACTATATCTTATTTATTGCAGGAACAATAAGAAAATGTTAACATGTCGTTTGTGTGTGTCCAACTTCCAGTCTCTACTGTAATTATTTGAATTATTATTTAAATTGTGTTTAATGTTTCACATGGACTCCTATGTGTGTGTGTGTGTGTGTGTGTGTGTGTGTGTGTGTGTGTGTGTCTCACGCTCCCAGACATGAACAGCCACACGTGATGTGACATTTGACTCGCAGGTAGATAAGCTGCCACTAAGCACAGTTGCTCTGTCCACGAGGGAATGTACAGCAACAGTGAAGCCAAGAGCTAAGCCCACACAAAGCTACTTATAGCGTGTCAATAGCTACAGTGACAAAACAAAACATTTAGCGAATCCACATTTGGAAAATTATGTTGTTTTTTTATTTCTTCAGTTTAAAAAAATATGTTTTTCCATCCTCCATGTTAAAAACACATACTATTCCATCCATGACATTCTTTTGGTCATGCCAAAACAGTAACGAAACTGACTTTATATTATATTGGTTCCCAAAGTGGGGGGCCCGCCCCCTTGGGGGGCGCAGTGCCATTGCAGGGGGGGCATGGTTTCATTTTTTGCACAACAAACCATTAGGTTTTTGTTGTTTTTTTCCTCTCAGGTAGTTTATGAGGTTTGTAATATACTTTCGGAGGTTTGTATTAATTACAATGTGTGAAATAAAGTACAGTGGAGTCTGAAAACAAAATATGTTTATGTGTGTCAGGTTTGGTGTGTCAACGAAAGAGGAGCCCAGCACAGAAACTTTGGGAACCACTGGTGTAGCGTTTCATTGTAACATTTTTTTTCAAGCTTTAGCTAAGTTTTGCAATAGAAAATGAAGGTATTATCATAATCAGAACAATGAAAAAGTATAAGTGGAACTATTATCATTAACTCCCTACTGCTCAGTTTCCTCCTAAATTATTATTTAAACTGCTTAATTGATTTCACACTGTCATTATCTCATATATCATTTTACGCCCAACTCTTCAGTGAAGCCACATTAACAACATTAACAACAACAATCAGCGGACATGTAAATGTCAACATACAAAAGGGACAACAACGAGCAGTTTCTGTAATTTCCCAATTTAGGATCAATGAAGTAAATCTATCTATCTATCTATCTATCTATCTATCTATCTATCTATCTATCTATCTATCTATCTATCTATCTATCTATCTATCTATCAGTTCATTCTCAGACTGGACTTTATCCATCTTCACCTTCAGAAACTTTTCACTGCGCCTGTGGTCTTATTCCGGCTGTTTCCCACTGTCACCGGTGTGTTCTCCAACCCACGCAGCCACTCGGTGCATTTCAGCACCACGCGCTCATCCACGCCACACTCCCCCTCCTCCTCATACTCCACGTCGTCATACTTGTGTTGCTCGTTCAGGAGTGAGATTTTCACAATCGACCTTATGTCGCCAAGTTCAACCGCACCACTGTTTTTCCCCGCCGCTCTGCTGTTTGCGGCGCTTTGTCTCTGCACTGATGGTTGACGCCTTTTCGAAACGTTCTCCCTGCAGCGTCTGGAATCTGTTGCACCTCCAGGAACGCCGGCAGCGTTCTCAGGATGTCCGGCAGCTGAACGCTGGCGTCTCTCGCTGTTCCTCCGCTGTAGCAGCTGAACGGCCTCGGGTGTGAGTGTCAGTGTGAAACTGAGGGCCTCCCCCTGTGTGGCCCTCAGCTTCACCTCTGGGTCACTCTTCACAGAGCCTTGACTCTTAGACAGGGACTCACCCGAGCTGGAGGCAGGGGAGCTGTCTGCTTGTGATGAGGGCAACAGTCTGTCCTTTCTCTTTGTGTGCAGCTCAGCCCTCGTCGCTGCTCTGGCTGTCGGCAGATGACTCCTGGGTTGGCTCTTTTTCCCCAGCTGCTTCAGGTTCAAAGTCAGTCGCTCTTTTACCGAGCTGCCTTTGTCTTCCCTCGAGTCCCTCGTCTTGGCCGCTGTAGTAGTAGTAGTAGTGGTAGTAGATGAAGAGCAGTTGATAGATCTCTCCTTCGCTGTCAGTCCAGACACAGAGCGAGGGATCGACACAGGCGGTATGAATGGCATTTTGGCAACACACAACATCAAGTAGGACAGGAATTTGGTTTTGCCGCTGAAGTGCTGAAAGGAAAAAGAGGAGGGTATGAAGGAGGACACCAGTGCTCTAAGGAGGGTGAGATACTCTGATGCCTCCTTGGCCATGCAGGGGTCACCAAGCAGCCCACGCACCGCTGCTGGGATCCAACGGTCCTCAGCGACAATGACACAGACAGCGACCTGACAGCGTCTTATGTTGGTGCAGCACGAGGGCGTGGCATGAGATGGGAATGAATGGTTTTGCTGAGGAGTCTCACATGCTGTGGTGCACTGGTCCCGGGCTCAGTGATCTAAAAAAAAACTTTGCTTTTAATCCGTTGGTGTTATCTGTGAGGGCTCGTTCACGTCACACAGTACTCATGCAGGCTTAATGGCCACAGACAGGTGAGAATCACTGGAGGTGTAATGTGCACAGAAGTTAAGTTTGAATCATGTATATGAAAACATGTACGAGGAGTCTTTAGGACTTAGGGATGATTTAGTTTGCGGGTATTGTTTGATGTGTCCAAGCTTTGGATTTTTCCATGCGTCAGACAAGACAAAACACAAACTATGGACTGACACAAAAGACATTTATTTGATATCATTCTGTTAAATTCATGGTTAATTTAAAAGATGAAATTAAAATATCATGTTTCTCACACTATATTATGCCTCATTATGTATTTAAGATTAAATCCATCCTATTTACATTAACCTGACAGACTTTAATACAGGTAGGAATAAGGAATTTTACTGAGTGTTGGTATTAAAAGCCTGTGCATGTTCAATCACAGCACGTCTTCCTGTGGACATGGAGAACCCGCCGACAGCGAGGACAAGTGTGGTAGGCGTCCTTGAAGTGGTTTACGAAAAATGGAATCAAGCAACATCCCAACACCAGCCTGTGTGAGAGAGAGAGATGATCAGTCTTTGTCCTTTTAATGTATTTGTAAGTGTGTGACTGATGCTGGTTCACTGGACAACACGATCTGAAAGGTCTCTCCTCACCCGCACAACACAAACAGAAGACACATGAGCCACGCGTGCGTCCCGACTTGATAGGTGACCTCTGTGGTGACCTGGTTCTGACAGGAAGGACATCTCGCCAGGGCCGGGGAGCGATACAGTTCAATCTCATAGCTCACAAACTTCGGCCTTGGGGTAGAAAGAGGCACAGCACATCCTGGAGAGCAGACAACCAGCACGGTGTAAAGCACTACAGTTTGACTTTAGTGGAAACCTGAAAACTGTTTGTGATTACTACTTTTACAGTGGGATTTTAAAATTTATTTTAAAATTATTTTGAAAATAACACTAATGAATTACAATTTTTAAGAGTATAGTATCCAGACAAATGTAACAAGCACAACTACCATTTGAACTGAAATCCAAGAGTAAATAAAAGCTGACACTACACAACTCTACAATCAACCCCTCTCAATCTCTCATTTCAGCTCTGTAGGCTAAAGGGGAACACAGAGAAAAAAGAGATATGCAAACCAAGCTATTCAAAATGGAAGCAGGGTTTAGGTGAGCATGCACCTGGTAGTGGCAGCTGAATCTGTGAGGAGTGACCTTCTCCTGGGGAAAAGGAGAAGGAAGGAGGAGGTGGTGGAGGGCTGAAAGGTGAATGGACGTGGTAGATCCTCACGTCTGACGCTGTTTGACCTTCATCTGGAAAATTGTTTTAAAACATTTTCACCGTCACAGCTGGTTATTTTAGACTGTGCAATGACAAGCATGGCGAGCGTGCGTTTTACCTGGTATGAAGTATGGCGGAGGTGTGGGAAACGGCTCATCCACTTTGGACAGTGACTCCATTTAACGGGTTGGTTGACGTAGCACAGAAAAAGGCTACATGTGTTCTGATGTTTTCAGCCAGCACTGGTTTGTTAATCTGTACACCTGACAGGTGCAGTTAATTGACTCCCCTCTGATTGGTTAAAATACTCATGAGGTCATCGTTTTTTTTGTTTGTTTGTTTGTTTTCATTCCTTATGACTGTTGCCTTCCATAAAGATTATGGTGCCTACAAAATGGACACGTTCTGGAATCTCACACATAGTGACTGTGTTGTGTGTTGAGTTTGTCCGTTGCAGGCACTAGATGGTGTTGTTTTGTAACCTGGTACACCAGCTTGAGTGTCTCTACTCGACCACTAGAGGCGCTCTTCCACGCACGTCGCAGTGTGTGTGAGCGACGTCGACGTGAACGCGGTTGTTCACTCACTCGAACGTATCGGCTAGCGTGATGATGCTAAGTTAGCTGTCAGCCAGGCATCCACGGGATTTGCTCCCTCATTCGCTGCAGCTACCGGATGCTTCCGGTCGTCTCCTGCCGGCCGTCTTGACATTCCCTCAACATTCCTGGACGAATTCGTGTCGACTGACCAGAGTCCGCGAATTCAGGTCCACTCCTGATCCAGCCTTTCCCCCACTAGCGTATCGTAGCTCACCGGCTAACGAGACCACACACTCGGAGAACCGGGGCAAGAAGCGGTGAGTTAGCATACTGGCTATCGAAATGTACGGCTCACGGTGTATCTGTTATCGTGTGTAAAGGCGTCTCCTCCAAAGAAAATTCGGGGACTGGTTCAGAAAAGAGACGACTTTTGGTAACTGTGTGGGTAGCAACACATTCATTTATTTCTCGAAATGGCTACTTTGACTGCCGGGCCCGGGTAACCAACACCGGTTAGTTGTTAGCTAGCAATTCTACTAACCTGCTAGTTACGTTGGTAATATTTTGCTAGTGTGAAGAAATTGCTAAGTAAAGCTACAAATGTGGATGCGGTTAGTTATTGTTGCTAACTTTTCAAGTCAACCCTGGCCCATATAAGTGACCGAAAATTAGATACACTTGTGAAAGTTATTTGGCTAACGTTAGCCAGGTTACACTATCTTAGCTAACGTTAACATTAGCTAGCACGAGCAGCCTTTCGGTGTTTATGACTGGGTTTAGCTGATGTAAGTGGAATAACACGGGTCGGAGAACCTTTGGAGTGAAATGAATAACATTTAACGACTTGTTCCACTACAGAGAAAGCCAGATAGTGTGTTAAGGACCCGGCTGTGGGGATTCAGCGACGACAGAGGCAAAGTTCAGCTCAGCTTGTCGCTCGGAGTTTGTTTGTCGCTAAACTAAGTTTTGCTGTGTGACTTGGCAGAGTTAAGGATCTTAGAACCACACCCAGGCAAGATGTCCCTTCATCAGTTTCTGCTGGAGCCCATCACCTGCCATGCATGGAACCGCGACAGGACACGTAAGGCTTTCCTCCTTTCTTTGAATGTATATCACTGTTTACATCACATACGAGTTTCACCGACTACACTCTGCGTCATGAATTTAGAACACGTAAGTACGAGAGTGTTTTTAGCTGAGGGAAATAAGGTTGTGGTCGTTTAGCAGTGTTTGTAAGTTTAAATGCTGACTCCCCCAGCTAGGTATTAGGCACTCTCCAGAAACCGGTCCGACTTGTTTTTCTGCATGTCCATGTGTCAACCTGCTGTTTTCATACTGTTAGAAATCGCCATCAGTCCTAGTAACCACGAAGTTCACATCTACAAGAAGAGTGGCAACCAGTGGATCAAGACTCATGAGCTCAAGGAGCACAATGGACACATAACAGGTAATTATTCTTATTTTCAGATGATTGTAAACAATAATTTCAGTAAACCAATGTTTTGTCTCAGTGTCTTTCCTTTCCTCGTATAATCACCTCCCAACTAACTAAATACTTGCATTAATCTAAGACAGCACGCATAGTTTTGAATGACTGTTGAGTCAAAATTTGCCGTGCCACCATAGTTCACTTCATAATTGATAATCAGTCTGTAAAAACATAAAAGCTGCAGTATTTAACAGTAAAACACAGTTCAGTTTTCGCCACTGTACAAGATAGAAAGGTAATAAATCTTTACCTCTGAGAGGCAAGAAAAGTGAATGTGGTTTATTTGCTTAGAATGATTTGAATATCAAAGCAGTTTTTTTTGTCGGTCTGGGAATCGTTGCATCTCAAAATAAAATGTGATCATTTGTTTTCGTGTCTTTTGTCTGTTGTAGGTATCGACTGGGCTCCAAAAAGTGACCGTATAGTTACATGTGGAGCCGACCGTAATGCCTATGTGTGGTCCCAGAAGGAGGGTGTATGGAAGCCCACACTGGTCATCCTCAGGATCAACCGAGCTGCCACCTTCGTCAAGTGGTCGCCACTGGAGAATAAATTTGCTGTCGGCAGTGGAGCGCGGCTCATCTCTGTTTGCTACTTTGAGTCTGAGAATGACTGGTAGGTACTTGACAATACATTTATGACGGTGTGTGAAGTTATCTGTTAAATTTGGTGAAAAGAGCAGCACAATCAGTCAGGTATATTTTTAAAGAAACATGTTCTTTTTTCTAATGTATCAATTTATAGAGATTTAAGTGCATAGTCTTTGGGCATGTGACAAAGTGGTTATTAAAATGTGATTTTCCACTATTTAATTTTTACCGTTACTGTTAAAATTGATTTGTCGAAAAAGCTAAAGTAAAGCAAGACCTCCTTAAGTATGAATATCATCTGGTGCTTCTTTATTGTTTTGGCTCTTATGGATGCTATTAGAAAATATGCTCCATACCGCTGTCTCCGTCATTTGTTTCCCACCTTCATAAATAAGTCTCTGTACAACACGCAGAATATATAGAGTCTTTTTTGTTACAGAAGGTATGGGGCCACATTGTTTGCCGTCACTGTAGCACAGCACAAACAAAGTATTCAGAATTGAAGCCACTTGTTTTAATTGCTGCCTTTAAGGCTTTTTAAGCCTGGTAGATCTTCTTATAAAAGCTCTTAATGATCTGTCAGCAATTACAATTGATCCGTGTCTTAAATTATACCGTGTTGTGTCCCCGACATGGCAATGGAAGGTACTCAGAAAAGCCCTTGAACTATTAGACGGTCTTAGGAAGGCGAGGCGGTCCAGAGAATATTCTGTAAAACAAACAGATTGATTGATTTTCCCCGATCTGTTGCTTCAGGTGGGTGAGCAAGCACATCAAGAAGCCCATCCGCTCCACCATCCTCAGTCTGGACTGGCATCCCAACAATGTCCTACTGGCTGCTGGATCCTGTGACTTCAAATGCAGGTAAAAGTCATGAGCAATGAGAAGTGTTTTTAAAAAAAAATCTAGTGTGATAGGAGACAGCTAAAAGACTGCCAACATCCTCGCCCTCGTTTTCTTGCTATTCTGTTTTTTCTTTTACTCTCTCCACCCCCCTGACTCTCTGGCCTCCAGGGTGTTCTCAGCCTACATTAAGGAGGTGGAAGAAAAACCAGGACCCACACCCTGGGGCAGCAAGATGCCATTTGGTGCTGTTCTAGCAGAATTTGGAGGAGCAGGTCTCTGTCTTGGTCTTTGTGTGTAATAGTGAAAGTCCTCTTGCATTTGATAGTAGTCCTTTGACCTAAACTATCTTTTGTTGCACTTTGTGTTTGTTAGGAGGAGGGGGTTGGGTCCACTCAGTCTCTTTCTCAGCCTCTGGTAACCGCCTGGCCTGGGTCAGCCATGACAGCACTGTCACTGTGGTGGACAGCTCTAAGACTGCTAGGTATATATGTCTATATATGTATATATGCGCTCATTTACAGCCTATAATCTATTTTTGTTTTGTGTTTAGTCCTTCACAGCTGAAGACGGAGTTTCTTCCTCTCCTCAGTGTCATTTTTATATCAGAGAACAGTCTAGTAGCTGCGGTAAGAATAGTACAAACACACTGTCAAGGTATTTTCATGCTCAGATGTGAGTGAGAGGTATCACCTTTAATGTACTGCCTGTGTCTACAGGGCCACGACTGCTGCCCCATGCTGTTTCGTTACGAAGATGGTGGAACGCTGACGTTTGTGTCTAAGCTCGACCTCCCAAAGCAGAGTATCCAGAGGAACATCTCTGCCATGGAGCGCTTCAGGAACATGGACAAGAGAGCCACCACTGAGGACCGCAACACTGCCCTGGACACACTGCACCAGAACAGCATCACGTAAGCCACACACCAGCAACAATCACAGGATTTTATGCTTGCAGAAAAAAGTTACAAAATGACAAATGATGATTTGAATTTTATGGCTTGTAATATTTTTGTAATATCTAATGATTGTAATTTCAAATTTCATTTATATACAAAGATGTAAACAAGGTGGATTTTTAATCATTAGTTTCCTAAAAACATCAGTCATACTGGCATTATTTGTGATCCTGTTTTAGTACATCAAACATTATTTGGACATGTAATTCATCTTTTTGAACTTGCTTTTGTTCCCTAGCCAAGTGTCTATCTATGAGGGAGACAAAAGGGATTGTCGTAAGTTCTGCACCACAGGCATCGATGGAGCAATGACCATTTGGGACTTTAAGGTAAATGCACATATGAGTCCTTTTCTTTACGGCTTCATTTAACCAGATCTGATGATGCATTTCTCTATGTTTACCTCCTTAGAGTCTAGAAGCTTCTATCCAGGGTCTCCGCATCATGTGAAGAAATCTAGTGAATGAATGAAGAGACGCTGCGGCCTCACTTTTTTCCCTTTGCAGTCATCACTCCTCCCTCCCCACCACCTCACCCCTTCCTCTCCTGTGAAGCAGCCAGTAACGTTCATAACTGACCACCTTATTGAGTGTCTGCTAAAGCACTGATCAGACTATACCACACTGTAGTGGGTGTGTACTTACACTCTCTTACACGCACACAAATCAGCATACATAAAACACACACACACACACACACACACACATACACACACTGAGCTGGCGTGTGACATCACTGTTAGTTTGTTTTTTTGTTTCTAAATGAAGGTTAACCGGGTGTCGAAGTGGGACGGTCCTCTGACACGTATTAAGCGTGACGTGAAATGTGTGTTTTTATGTTCTCTTACCTCCTGTACCAAAAGTTAAACACTAAAAGGTGTGTTTTATCCAACTGTCAGACTGTACGACACCTCAGCTAAACCTCAACACGGCCTCTTAATATTAATGTTGTGTAGTTTGAAAGATGTGACTGCCTACTTCCAGGAATTCATTAAGTCACTGTTTAGATTAGGGACCTGGTTATTGATATTCTGAGGTCATTTTGCAGGTTGACTGTAGAGAGTTGTACAGGATCTGATGGTGGAGAGAAAGCAACTGTCTTTAAGCTCTGTGCGGAGTCACGGCTGGGCAACACTAGGCTCCATAGTTCACTAAACCACACAAGATGGAGGATTTCTATGTAACTGATCATGAGGTAGACATGAAATAAAAACTAAATACATTTACAATACACCATTCACACGACTGCTCTCTTCCTTTGTTTTCCTTTCTGACACAGCTTGCAGGTACTGTGTATCTTAATACACAGTGCATACACATTCATATTTGTTTTGTTTTTTTTACAAATCTGCTTGATTGTTGAAGCATTTTCTTCTAAACAAGGTTGTTTACATTTTATGTCAGCGAAATGTACTGTGTTGATTGTTTGTGAAACATTTGCAGAATGCCACATTTTGCAGGGCCAGTATGTTACTGTTTAAAAATGTGGTTTCCCAACTGTTCACAGGAATAACCTTTTATACCACTACCTTTATTCAGTTTTGCAATGAAAAGAACTGCATCATTAGTCCTATCAGAACAACACGATTGTTAGGTTACAGAAAAATAACAGGTAAATGGGAAATAAGGCATTAGTTCCGTTCTTTATAATCTGCTATAATCTGTAATCTGCTTTATAATTTGATAATCAAAAGGGAGAATGGGTCACTTAAAGACCTCTTACAAATAGTATTCCTGTTAACCCTGACTGGAAAGTAGACGTAAAGTAAGAAAGTATTGCTGCAGATGTCTCGATATCAATTGCTGATTTTAAATTTCAGCGGGAAATGTGTGTGTATTTTTCTGGACACGCATGAAAACCTGAAATTTGAGTACCTGGCCTGTTTAAAATAAGGGAAGATGATACAATATACAAGAGAAACTGGAGCAAGTGTAACGTATAGTCACCCTCTTTATCCTGATGCCACTCCACCCACCCCCTTTGCAGGTTACGTTTTTTCCCTCCCCTTTGTTCCTCTTTCTTTATGCAGAAGTGACCATGTCCCTCCCCTTTCTTTTCTGTCTTTCATGCTTCATAAGGTTTTTTTTTTTTTTGCGTCCCCCTCAGTTCTTTTATTGTAGAACATTGTATTGTGTTCTTTCTCCACCCTCACTAGATTCATTGAGGCAAGACTTAACCCTTCTATTTCACTTGATCCCGCCCTCTCACTTTTAAAGTATGTTTCACCCGGGGATCTTTTTCCACCCAGAGTGTAACTTCCTGTATGACTCCCCTTCAGATCTGCACTGTACCCTCCTCCACTTCCCCCTGCGACCTCTCCTCCCTCTCTTGAGCACAGCGCCTCTCTTCCTGAGCTCACTCTGTCGTTGGCGTTCGCGTTGACTGGCCAGAGTCCGCGAGCTGAAAACCCTCTTTCCTCCTCTCTCTCGTCTCTCTCTCTTTTAATCCATCTCTGCAGCTATTTACCCTCTCATCTCCACTCTGCCCCCGGGGTAAGTAGCCTAGAAAATATTTAACAGTTGACTGAGTATGTTTAGACATGTCATGCTCTCACGCTCTCACACACACACACTCTGCATGTAAGTCTAATGCATTTTCAGGGAGAAGTAGGAAGTGTGCAACAGGCGAGTCTGTGTCTGCGTGACTTCATACATGAAATGTATTTTTCAGTTTTCTTTAAGTAACCGCCTGATAATGCAGATGTTTGAATTGGTTTCCTGGTTGTGTACTTGAACTGTAGTTTGTTGGATGTGTGTGTTACCCTTGACCTGCATCATTCCTCTCATGTTTCTAAAAGTCTGGATTTCGTTAACACAACATGAGCGAGATAAGGGGGGTTTTCCCACTGTGCACTGTGAGGGTTAAAGTAAACGGCTGCTGGGTTTAACTTTAAAAAGTACCTGGAATAGCCTGGACCAACTCTGACTGCAATTTGAAAAACAGTTACGTAAATTTCATTGGTTTTTTTTCTCCTTTGGTTCTAGACTTCTCCCTTCTCTGCATCCCACTTCCTGGTCTGCTCCTAACATCTGATTGGCCATGGCATACCACAGTTTCCTGCTGGAACCAATTAGTTGCCATGCCTGGAACAAAGATGGGACACGTAAGTCTGCTCGCACCGTTCAGCTGGTCACTCTGGGCTTTTTTTTAGTTCACTCCTCTCGTTTCTTAACTGCGAGCACTTTCACTCACTGCCATCATGGAACATCTTGCTTCAACTAGTGTATGCGCCGGAGAACAAATGTTGTAATAGACGGCGAACTGTGATTGGCTCCCAGGTGGGAGAAGGTATTTCCTGTTTCCTGTTACAGTGAGGGTGGCGTCTGGGGGCCTTACAGAGAGGCTCTGTGCGCTGCAGGAAACTCTGCCATATTTGGCTGTTTCTGATCAGCACTTTGGTTTCTGGGCAAAGCGGATGTGGTCGAGTCATAGGTTTACACAGTTGTATGTTCCCTCAATGTGCAGCTGAGCACTTCTCTTTATTCGTGATGCAGCATAAGTGGTAAAAAAAAATACAAAGAATGCTTGCTGAAACAGCTGGAAATAGACACTGGTTCTGACTCATCTGCTGACTAAACCCAGAAAATAACAGGAAGTAGGCATGGTTCTTCAGCATCGTCCATTAAAAGGCACCATGTGTCTCTGAGCTGCCTGCAGGCAGATACATACTGCGTTTCTCCTCCGGTCTCATGTGCCCTGTCAGCTGTTCCATGTTACACTCCACTGATCATCCCATCATAAAGCGTCTCCCGTCAGTCACATTGCACACTGTTCCCTCCCTGCTGAACGTCCTGTTTATGGTTCTCCAGTGTGCACAGCCTGAATTAAACATGCTTACTTGTGTCCTTGTGCTGCAGAGATTGCCCTCTGCCCCAACAACCACGATGTCCACATCTACAAGAAGGATGGGACCAAGTGGACCAAGATTCATGAGCTGAAGGAGCATAATGGACAGGTGACAGGTGGGACACACTCATGCGCAGATGTACTTTCAGTGCATGTTTTTAAGTCTTTTTACATATTCACATCATGATAACTGTGAAATGATAAAATACAAGTATGAGTTGCCGTCTCTTGCAGGTATTGACTGGGCTCCAGACAGTAACCGTATAGTTACTTGCGGAGCGGACCGTAACGCCTACGTCTGGACCCTCAAAGAGGGCACTTGGAAGCCGACCTTGGTCATCCTCAGGATCAATCGCGCTGCTCGCTGCGTGAAGTGGTCACCGAAAGAGAACAAGTTTGCTGTCGGCAGCGGCTCTCGCCTCATTTCAATCTGCTACTTTGAGCAGGAAAATGACTGGTGAGTTTTTCGGTGATGTCTTCCTATTCCTAGTTAACGGAAAAGGCGTTTGATGGCTCTGAACCGCAGTTGGAGCTCATACGGTGATCGGTCTGGTTTTGTTCCAGGTGGGTATGTAAGCACATCAAGAAGCCAATCCGCTCCACTATCCTCAGTCTGGACTGGCATCCCAACAATGTACTGCTGGCTGCTGGATCCTGTGACTTCAAATGCAGGTATCAGAAAATCAAAACACTCCTCCCTTCTCTTTTACTTGTCTTAAAGTTCTTATTCTTAATTCTTATTCTTAATATTCTTTTTTTTTAGTTAGATTTTTGCTTTTCTGTTGGCGCTGTTCTGGAAAGATTGATAGCCAGCAACTGTAACTCTAGAAACCTACTTTTGAAAAAGGAATTCCAAATATTAGGTATTAGGTCCTGTCATAACCCAAATTTAGCATCTTGATGAAATGAAGCCTCATCTCAACAACTGTCAGACTGGTTTGTTTTTAAACTGATTTTCACAAGATGCAGCTGAAATACATTCAGAATAACATTAATGATGATACAGTGTGTATTCACATCAAATAAACGTCTTAGTCATTAACAGTAACAACGGTAACAATAACTCCTGTCTCCTCTCACTCACAGGGTGTTTTCAGCCTATATTAAGGAGGTGGAGGAGAAGCCTGGCCCGACCCCCTGGGGTAGCAAGATGCCGTTTGGGGAGATGTTGTTTGAGTCTGGAGGGTCAGGAGCTGCAGTTCAGAGTTCAGGAGGAGGAGGTGGTGGTTGGGTGCACAGCGTTTGCTTCTCACACTCCGGCAACCGCCTGGCCTGGACCTCGCATGACTCCACTGTGTCTGTGGCAGAGGGAGGCAAGACTGCAACGTAAGAGAGGGTGGCGCAGCATACCTGTGTGTCCGTGTGTGCGTATGTTTGTCTGTGTGCGCACGGTGACTATTGTCATGACTTCCACAGGGTGAACAGTCTGAGTTCAGAGACACTTCCTCTTCTGTGTGTCACCTTCATAACTGAGAACAGCTTAGTAGCAGCGGTGAGTGTTGTTTGATCGAAGCACAAACTCAGAAATCACCTACATTTATAAATACAGGGGGTCCTCGAGTTACGTCGGTCGCGAATTACGTCGTTTTCGTAGTTACGACACATCTCCCGTGAACTTCCTTGTTTCGGATTAAGCGGTTTGCCCCGTAAATACGTACAGACTTCACACTGGAACGAGTTGGAGAGCGCTCGCTCTGTCTCTCTGCAGCGCTGAGACGTGCTGCAGAGCCTGCCGGCTCTCACACACCTCCACAGCTGTGTTTACTCATGTGAAATGGCCGGCCGGCCGGCCGGCGGGGGGAAGGGGGGGGCGGAAATGCTCATTACACTCGTGATCTCAACCCCTACGGTGTGTCAAGAGGGACAAAAGGCAATTCACCATAATAAACCCTTATTTTAGCGTGGTGTTATAGCGACATCTGGTGGCACAATGTATGCACAATGGCACAATGAATGTATGGTCCGATTTACGTCGAAATTCGCTTACGACACATTCTCAGGAACGGATCTCTGACGTAACTCGAGGACCCCCTGTAATTATATACGTACAGAAGTTCTCAAGTCATCATTTGCTATAATCTCAATACTGTTAATTATCCCAGCAGTAATATCTCAAGTTTTAATTTTACTCCATCCATGGTGGGTTTTAACTTTCTACTGTTTTTAATGTTGCAATAAGCCTAATGCCACCATGCTGATATTATATTTAACTGCTTCCTTGTGTCTTTCTGTGTTCTCCCAGGGCCATGACTGTTACCCAGTGCTGTTTGTGTATGACGGAGCCAAAGGCAGCTTGACATTTGGCGGCAAGTTGGATGTTCCGAAGCAGGCGGCCCAGAAGGGCATCAGTGCCAGGGAACGTTTCCAAAACCTGGACCGCCGGGCCTCCGAGACCCAGAGCAGCGACAAGGCCCTGAACTCCCTGCACAAGAACAGCATCAGGTAGAGGGGGGAAAGGACGCGTTTGAACATGGACTAATGAGTGTGTGATGCATTGTGTTTTTACGCAATACACAGGTACAAGACCCTGTTTTGGACTGAACATCTGACTCATACACTATATCAGTACAGTCAGATGTAAATAATGTATATATATATACTACACTATATAATACTGTAATAGTTTGACAACAGATGAGTACCCAAGATTATTTCTTATTGGATACTGTGTGCAGTTATTATCATTTGTGTTTACATTGTCGTGTTTATACACTAAATTGTCTCGATTTTATTTCAGCCAAATCTCAGTGCTGCAAGGAGGACGGAACCAGTGCACCAAGTTCTGCACCACCGGCATGGATGGCGGAATGGGCATCTGGGATGTCAAGGTAATGCCCACATTGCGAGAAGTACACATAACAGAGTGGTGCATTGAGATCTTGTTTGTGCGTTATCCTGTTGACATGGTGTCTTTCACTTTCTTCTTCCAGACTCTGAAATCTGCAATGAAGAACTTGAAGATAGTTTGAGCTGAAGTTTACATTAAAACAGTCAAATGTAGTAGCTTCTCGGTAAATGAAGAAAACGGCTGCCTTATCACACAAAGCTTTTTGATCATATCTTAATCAGGGTTTTTTTTTAGTTTTTTTTTTACATGCAGGTTACAACGATCAGACTCGGGTCAGACAGTTTTCCTGATCCCTCTGACGCTCTTTGCTGAGCTTGTTAAAACCTGTTTACAGAGGGACAGATCCTGGGTGTGCAAACGGTACTTAATGAGTTAACGAGAGCAGTGTAATCACAGACAGTTCAGTCTGCGCTGAAGGCTTAAAGGCAGGAAATTTATATTAACTAGGATCGAAATGCTGCAGATCTTTTTTAAAGCTTATGCTGGTCATAATATGCATTTAATAAATGATTGGTTACAGGACTCAACATTAAGCATTTTTCATTATATGTGCATATATGTGTGTGTGTGTGTGTGTGTGTGAGAGAGGGAGATGGTGTGTTGAATGTGTTGTTCAGGTTTTATCTTCACACAGAACAATGTAACAAACAAAGAAATTTGTCATTTATATTTATATATTATATATATATTTATATTTTGACTTTGGTAACACTAATTAGAACAAAAAATAGTAAATAAATTATTATAGTGTATTGGGTCATCAGCCTGACCCCAGCTCCGGGCCTCCATCGCCTCCTAGAGGCAGAACTGGGAGCTGCACGTGCAGACACAATCAGAGAAACAGTATGTGGGGAAACTGACGGTGGAGCCTCCATTGATGAAAACACGCCTCCTCTCCGAGTCGTGACGAGTCCCCCCACCCCCCCTCCCTCCCCAAACACACATAGTGTATTGGGTCATCAGCCTGACCCCAGCTCCGGGCCTCCATCGCCTCCTAGAGGCAGAACTGGGAGCTGCACGTGCAGACACAATCAGAGAAACAGTATGTGGGGAAACTGACGGTGGAGCCTCCATTGATGAAAACACGCCTCCTCTCCGAGTCGTGACGAGTCCCCCCCCCCTCCCTCCCCAAACACACACACACACACAGCATCAGCGACCACCGTGCAGGAGAACCGACATCACACGACGCCCTCACATCACATCCGGACCGGACCGGAGCGCGTGGAGGAGCTGGATCGGGATGCGTCCGTCTCCCGCAGCCGCCTGATGACGACACGTCGTTCCGTTCGATCCGCACGTTGGAGCGCGAGCTGCACCTGATCCGCGAGGCGGTTCCACACACACACACACGGAGGGAGACCGAGGCTGTAGCCACACTGTCTGTCTGCGCTCAACTGTTGCTTATCTCCACTGTAAATGAATCTAGTCAGGTAAGGTCCTCTCATTCCATACAGATAACAGACACATCGAGATGTTCCTGACAGTGCTGCTTTATAGTGACACTGATGCTGATGCTGATGCTGATGTGATGGTGATGGAGGAGGAGGAGGAGGATGCTGGGAGGGTTTGGGAATAATCGTTTTAAACGGAGAGTCCGAATTATTGATGTAATAATCACGTAGTCTGACGTTTGTTTGCGTGAAAAGCAAATTGAAGAAAAACACAACACTTCCTCCTCCTATTCATCATCATCATCATCATCATCATCATCATCATCATCATCATCATCTGGCTGCTTCCTCTTTGTGTCCACTCACATACCCACAGTCGAACCCCAGCATCCTCCTCTGTTTGACTTCATGTACACATCTGGATGTGAACATGAGAGGGGGCTCTCAGTCGACATTCATACATGTAATATTTAGTAGTGCAAACATGTGATGAGTATTTTTTTATCTTTGCTATTTTTATACAAATAACCTGAGAGAATAATCAATAGCAATTGATTATTCTATCAGTATTATATAACATACTTCCTGTTGATGACTGGGGCTGGGTGATGTGGTCCAAAAAGTTACAACCAAAATGTTTTAACTCAGTCCATGTTGACAGTTCAATTAACACCAGTTAATTGTGTCTAATGACTCTACACACTTGGAATTAGTCATTTGATTAATCATTTCAGCTCAACTGGAATGTTTACAGCTTATTTTACAGTTCCATTCGTACTTTCCATTAGTGTGCAAACGTTACCAAACCAAAGAGCAGCAGCTGCTTGACGCTAAAATGGCCTTTGACCATTAATTCATGTCGACCACTAAGTGGACTGAGGTCGTGGTCATCACCGCTCAATAAGACCAGTGGAGCAGACAGCGTTGCTTCTGTCTGTCCTGCTGTCATATGTGAAGAGTTACTGTCTCCCCTGCACCCAGCTGTCTCTCTCTCTCTCTCTCTGTGTGTGTGTGTGTGTGTGTGTGTGTGTGTGTCTGGCTGCTGGCCTGGTCATTATCAGCCAGCTTGATAAAGTCATTAATGACCCGGCCAAGCCCGCTGGGCCTGTCACTGACACACACACACACACACACACACACACACACACACAGAGAGAGAGAGAGAGAGAGCTGGTCAGACCGTGTGAGGCCAGCGTGGGCACCAGAGCCTCTGATATGGGACGGGACGCTGTGTTTCTGGGCTGGGTCAGATCATATTAATAGCTCTTAATGAGTGTCACTTTAAAACAGCTGCTCGGGGGAAGGATGGAGGGGAGAGTGGGGAAAAAAAACAGGATGCACATGATTGGCGTTATGGACGGTGGTTTGGGTGATTTGTTTCATCTGATTTATTTTTAAAAAAAAAGATATGTAATCACGCAGGAATGTGATTGGCGTGCTGTCGGTGGTTCTGCTTTTACCCTCAGTTACAAAGACACATACGTGAGCAGCTCCATGGATGTGTTGTGTAGATGAATCCATTGTTTTCTAATATTAACCAGGACATGTTGAAGTTTACAAAGCTGTCTGCCTGTCTGTCTGTCTGTCTGTCTGTCTGTCTGTCTGTCTGTCTGTCTGTCTGTCTATCTGATGCAGCATAAAAATAAGGGCGGTGAGCTGTGGCTTGCTTCTATGTGTTTCTAGGTATGTTTCCTGTGTGTGTGTCTGTGTCTGTGCATGTGTGTGTGCGCGCGCAGACATGTTTGCCCATTTGCCGTCCTCCATGTTAATTTAATCAGAGAGAAGCACAGAGGAGGAAATGTGACGAGGGAACAGGAGAGCGAGATGGAAGAGATGAGGGGAAAAAAAAGATGAAAGCAGCGAGGAATGAGTTTTCTGCTGTGGTATCCCTGCTCACTGGTTCCTATGGCAACGGTGACATCACTGATGGAGTGCGACCTCCCGAGCTGTGTTTTGCTTGTTGCGGTTTTCGTGATCAAAAGGAATAAACAAATCAAGTTTATGTACATTTGCGTTTGTGCGTGCGTGTTGACACGCGGGCACGTTTGTACATGGGAAGCACTTGTGAGACCGAGCATCGGGACAAACCTGCGGTTCAGTCAGTTCGTGGTTAACCACTGTTGCCAGGCAACTGCAGCCATGGCAACACGTTGAAGCATGATCCGGCGTTGCTAAGCAAAAGCACGGGGTGGGGTGAAATTTTATGAGCGCCACGGAGAACAAGTGGACACAAATACTGATGCTGATGCTGGAGAACCTGTTTTGACTTTAAAGGAAACTCACTGATGAGTGGATTGAAGCTTGAACAATACACACACACACATAAAAGACAACACTTGTCTTTTATGTGTGTGTTACACACTGAGTGTGTGTGTGTTACACACTTTTGTTTACAGTTCCCTTATGCTGTCACTGTTGCAAATAACAAAAAGGAACCTTCTGTCAGATTTAGGTTCAGCTCTGTTCTTTTCTTCTGCTTCCAGGTTTATGAACAACCGCGTTCCTCCCCACAAGAGATACCAGCCCACAGAGTACGAGCATGCTGCCAACTGCGCTACACATGCGGTGAAAGCATACACACACACGCACAACACACCCACGAGCATGCACTTCTGCAGACCACTCAGTGAAAAGCGTGTTGGTCAGTTTGTGGACGTGCGTCTCATGGTCCATCATGTCCTGTCTTCATGTAGTTATGGATAATCCCCAGCCTGCTGGGCAGCTCGCTGTTGCACTTCCACTCGGAGGACCAATGGGAGCGTCTGTCGGCCTGGGTCTACGGCGCGGGGCTCAGCTCGCTCTTCATCATCTCCACCCTGTTCCACACTGTGGCCTGGAAGAAGAGCCACTTACGGTACACACACCCTAACCCAGTTTCACACACACACAGACACTGTCACCTATACAGGGGGTCCTCGAGTTACGACGGAGATCCGTTCCTGAGAATGTGTCGAAACCGAATTTCGACGTAAGTCGGAACATACATTCATTGTGCCATTGTGCATACATTGTGCCGCTAGATGTCGCTATAACACCACCCTACAATAAGAGTTTACTATGGTGAATTGCCTTTTGTCACTGTAGGGGTTGACATCGCAAGTGTAACGAGCATTTCCTTTAGATTTCTGTTGTCAACCGTGTAGACCCTGTGTTGTGAATAAACCTACGGTATCGCCATTTCACATAAGTAAACACAGCTGTGGAGGTGTTGGAGAAAAAAAAGCCGGCAGTCGCGCTGAGAGACAGAGAGAGCGCTCACCAACTAGTTCCTGTGTGAAGTCTGTACGTATTTACGGGGCAAACCGCTTAAGCCGATACAAGGAAGTTCACGGGAGATGTGTCGTAACCACGAAAACGACGTAATTCGCGACCGACGTAACTCGAGGACCCCCTGTACTGTCGTCTTGCACTGTTCATGCAGTTAACAGCACACTTGTGTTGTTGTGTAGTCAGTGTCCCTCATGTTGCTGTCTGCTCTCTGTCCTCAGGTCTGTGGAGCAGTGTTTCCACATGTGTGACAGGATGGTGATCTATTTCTTCATTGCTGCCTCCTACGCTCCTTGGTAAACGACCTTGTCTGCTTAGTTTGCGTGTCTGAATGTGTTGCCGTTGTGTGTGTGTGTGTATATATATATATGTGGTTATTTCTCTCTGTTGATGCTCGACCAGGTTGAACCTGCGGGAGCTGGGTCCATGGGCGTGCCACATGCGCTGGTTGGTGTGGGTCATGGCCTCTTTCGGCACCACCTACGTCTTCTTCTTCCATGAGAGGTCAGCACATACATTATTATTATTATTATTATTATTATTATTATTATCATCATCATCATCATCATCATCATCATCATTATTACTATTATTACTATTATTATCATCATCATCATCATCATCATCTTCATCATCATCATCATCATCATTATTATTATTATTATTATTATTATTACTATTACTATTACTATTACTATTACTATTATTGTTATTGCTGTTTTTGTTGTTGTTACTATTACTATTATTATTATTATTATTATTATTGTTATTGCTGTTGTTGTTGTTGTTACTATTATTATTATTATTACTATTATTATTATAGAACTATTCTATTCTAGTTCTAGTTCTGTTTCTATTATTAGCATTACTATTACTTATTATTTGGTATTTTTGCATCTCCCTGTTGATCCAGACCATATCTGGATCTATGTGACTAAACAGTCTCAGCTCAGTGGTTCCCTTTCAGGGTACGTTTACATTCCTGTTTCCATCATTCGACCTGGTTTCTTCCCTCTCTCTGTGTCAGGTATAAGATCATGGAGCTGATCTGCTACACAGTGATGGGTGTTTTTCCTGCCCTGGTCATCCTCTCGATGGTGAGCCCACTCCACCATCACCTCCAGTCTCTATTGCAATGTCAGCAACGTCAACCTAATGAGAAACTTTCTGCCTCTTTGCAGCCAGAGCAGTCGGGGCTGTATGAGCTTCTGGTGGGCGGAGCCTGTTACTGTCTGGGGATGGTCTTCTTCAAAAGTGATGGCATTGTGCCGTTCGCTCATGCCATTTGGCACCTGTTTGTAGCTATGGGAGCAGCCATTCACTACTACGCAATCTGGAAGTACCTGTATGCCCAGGCGCCCAGTCAGGTCCAGACCTCCAGATGACATCAGCGATGAGGTCGCAGGGAGGAGCTCCTGTGTTTGAGCGACTTCAGCGGGATGACGGATGCTGCGTCCACCGTCAGAGGCGGCCTCATGTGCAGGCTAGTCGGGCGATACAGACCAAACCTAATGCAGCATTCCAATGGTCCTCGTCAACACACACACATTTAATAAATCAGCGCTTTTTTCAGCCCTAAATATCAGAACAGTAGTGCAAACATCCAAATACACATCCAAATACACAATATCTACAAACGTGTTTGTAGATCATTTTCGAGTAAAACATCAGCCCCCTGCGTGATTTACTTTCTGCACTGACCACCTGAACTCAAACGCCTCATACAGACGATGCAGTTACAATACGTGACATTTCCTGACTCAGTGAGTTGATGAGGGGTCTTTGAATGCACCATTAAGCAGAGCTGACCGGCGTGAAACCGATTGTAGGACACAGAGACTCACAACGCAGACGCCCCTGAAGGCAGCCTTTGGAGGCGACACTGCACACTCAGCCTGTTTTGATGGACCTGAGGCAGCCTGTGACCTTGGACACAGTTTTTTTTTTTTTTTACCTCCTCAGTTCATTTCATGTTTAGGTTCCAGTGTTTTTTTTTCCCAATAATCAGGGGTCAAAGTATCACTCTGCGTGTCCAGATTCAGTGTTCCGACGTCTTATTGTCAAGAGGAAGACAATGTTTACACTTGACTGGCTTGATTCTTAATTAGTTTTAGGACATTGTTTACATTGTTGTCATCGTCATTAACAGAGGGTGTTTGATCCAATTCAATTTGCAACGTCAGTAATTCACTATTCCAATTAGGACTATTAGATAATATTATTACTGTTATTTTAAATAGCTGTGCTATCTACATTCCAGTACGTGATATGGTTTGAACAGCAGTTGCTTTGGTCGGTGATTTACTGTGACTGTTCTTATGTTGACCCATATCAATGGTTTCAGTCTCCAGGACTTTACCTGCGTGCTTCCACCTTTGCTCAGCTCTGATTTGTAGATTCTCTGGAATATTTAGTGAGTGACGATGTCATCGGTGCGATTTATACAGCATACATTAATCAATGATGTACAGTATATGTTGACTTATTCTGTATTTTCCGCTCGGCTGTATTTCGAGTATCGGCTTCTTTTAATCATCTCTGTCTTAAACGGACGACGCTTTCTGTCAAAGCTCCATGGTTGAACCTCAGAGGTCAAACCCACTGCCAGGACACTCACCTACTGCCGCGACCGATAGCACACTACTTCCATATATGTCTCACACTTGAAAGGAAACTCAAGCTATAGTATTGTTGAACAATCTGGCCCAATATTAAGGCATCTCAGGTGTGTGTGTGTGTGTGTGTGCGCGTGTGCGGGCATGTATGTGTCTTTGACGTATGTATCCTATACTATTTGACTCCCATGAATCCAAAGCCTTTCACTGGCTGAGTCTATGTTTACACGTGAATGCATGCACCTTGGACACATAAAAAAAAAAACAACGTTTGAATATGTATGTATTCTCTGTGTGTTAAAACGTATGCGGTGACATACATGTTTGTATGTTGGGCAAGCTTGTGTCGTACGATCCATGTGGCTAAAGGACCAAAAGGTCGAACCGTTTCGTGTTCATAACAAACATATAAGATCCCTGAACATATTTCCACTAATGTCTGTCTCTCAGGATATGGATCATTTGGGCTTGGAAGCCTGTGAAGCCGCATTCAGCCGAGGCCGTTTGGATTCTGTCTGCAGCAGTGAAAACCATCAAATAGCCGTTAAACTGCTTCTTCCTAATGCTTCCTACGCGTCATGCAGCTACACTTGCTTACGCACTTCCCCAAGTAGGACAGTAACCCCAAAACTATTTTTTTTTTGTTTTTTAAAAAAGTTTTACACACTTAGGTCATATTTATGTGTGTGCGTGCGTATATATATATATAAATAATAATATATATATATAGAAATTTAGATCCAAACTAAAAACGAATACATTCCTTTATTTCATGGCCATATTTTATACCTTAACAAACAGAATGAGAATCAAGCAGAACAGATATATGAATGAATAACCAACAATATTGCGTAACTAACACTGATAACATTTTCACAACAGAAGAACAGCTGTATGTAAACTGCCACTAATCACGACTTCAATCACACAACTTTTTTTTTCTCTCTACATCATCCTAGGTTGCAGTTTAGTTCTTTATCCAGCAGAGAGATAATTTAGAATAACTGTGTGGTACGTGTTTCAGTCTGAAATGAAACATTTCACATATATACTCAAATGTAAACGTACCTTTCAGGATTTGTACTGTTGGTGTCTCTGGGGCAAATCAAATGGACAAGTTGACCATGTTGGAGGACTTGGGACAGATTTGGCCTCTCAGATGTAACATTTGAGGATCTGATGTGTCTCAGCTCATCTTCTCATCTCCTGACTTGTCATGGACATGTCTCTGTACTTTGTTTCTAGACGCTCTGTGATTGTGGCTCTGGTCTCAGTGCTGCTGCTCCTCCATGACTCGGTATATTATCCTGTACTCCATCTGTCTCTTTCTCCACGTCCTTCATATCGGTTATTGTATCTGTGGTGCTTTTGTGCTGTGATAATCCAATATGACGCCAACGATTCTTTTATCTTTTCTATTTCTCTTGTAATAAAAAAGCTTTTTCATGCATTATACGCCAGAACTAAAGATCTGTACAATCTTTCACTCTTTAAGTCTTTTGTAGCTTTAGATTTGATCATTTCATGAAATGTAACAATATGAAAAGCTTGACTAGTCATTTTGAACGAAGCACAATATGCACTTTTGACCAACATAATCTGCAAACGTATCTTTTTCAGCCACTGTTGAAACATGGACATTAAAGTAGCTCAGGCTGCGTTTGACTTTAAGATGAAGAGGAACCCGGTTATTTAGCAACAGCATCTCCGCTGCAGACGAGGTAGATGAAGTTGATGCATCTAATCCTAATGTTGTCCCAGTTTCTGCTGACAATATAAAAAACTCTCAGTATAAAGGCAGTGATGGATCAGACCGTTCCTACACTGTATGGAATGTGACTGGGATGAAACTGCACAGTGTGAGTGACAGACAGGGATCGCAACTGGAGAGAAAGGGAACAGGTAGACACCGATGTTGACGTCCATGTGTCACAGAGGACAAGGTCTTCAACGTCATCATCATCATCATCATCGAAAGGCCCTTCTCATCTGGAGGACAACACAACATCTGAATCACTGAGTGGATCCAACCTGGGATGAACTGGAGAAAAGATGAGATTCCTTCCTGTTTTCATCTCTAATTGTTGATGTACATTTCATATATGTGTGTGTGTGTGTGTGTGTGTGTGTGTAAAAACACACCGGCGCCTGCATGATGCAGTGCTCTCCAGTGCCCGCCAGGTGGAGCCCTCTCCGTCCACTCGGCTGTCGGAGCAGGTGAGCGCTCGGCTGTTTCCGTCGCCGCTCGGCAGAGAGCGGCTGTGGCTGTGGGAATGCGGTTGCCGGGGGCAGTGGACAGAGCTGGAGTGAGCGTCGGCGGAGATGTGCGTCCGCGTGCAGGAGCAGTCAGCGGTGTCCACGTTAACGGGCTGTTCCCGGGATGGGGTGTGCGTGTGTGTGTGTGTGTGATCGTGCGTGTGCGCGCGCGCTGCTACTGCACCGGGGACTGAGGCTGAATGAGACAGTCCCGCATCATGGAGCCACGCACTGCAGGCTGCGTGAGTATGAACGCAACAGAGCGCCGGGGCAGCCTCAGGGGGGAGCGGGCTCCTCGCGCCGCAACTTTCCCCACCGACACCATTCCTTCACGCGCGCACGCGCCCCAGCCTCACCATTAACGCCGCGCGCGTCATTCATTAATTCAATCTATTCTCATTAAAAACGTCGTTTCGGGTTAACTGGCCGCGCACGTGACGCCAGGAGGTGCCGAGTGCGATTATCACGCGCACCTGCTGACCGGCACGGGGCCGCCCGTCGCCGGATTCATTCCTCGGGGTTTCCCCCTCCTGCCTTTTGTTGCCACGGCGGTTGCCAATGGCGACCACCGAGGCTGGAGCCGTAAACAGACGCACAGGAGGTAAATAACGCGCAGGGACGCGGCGGTACCGCGACTTCTGTTGACTCTCGTGCGTGAACGTGCCTGCGCGCGGTGTTTGTTTACCTTCCGGGACGCGGACACACAGCGGCGGGACACAGGTGCTGGACACGTCCCTGTGTCCCTGTGACGTGGTAACCAAACGCAACGCAGTAACTAAACGCACCGTGCAATGCAAAACTTGTGTGTGTGTGTGTGTGTGTGTGTGTGTGTGTGTGTGTGTGTGTGTGTGTGTGTGAGTTAACTGCGGCCAGGCGGCAGATTAATGCGGATTAGCAGGTCTTTAAAAGAGTCACGTTATCCCGGCAGTGCCTGCAGAGTCAGCGACAACAACACGTCTCAGGCGGATGCCACACACACACACACACACACACACACACACACACACACACACACACACACACTTACTTCCTGAAAAAAAAATGACACACACAAGTTGCAGTTGGAACAGGATGCACCAGTGTTGCCTTCCAGTGCACTGGTTGTGTAGTGTGAGCCGAACAAAACAAACAAACAAATCATCAGAACAAACAGTGAGCAGAAAAGGACATTTTTCTTTAAATTAACACACACACACACACACACACACACACACACACACATAACACTGTATATATATATTTGATGTGAGGATTTGAGTGTAGTGTGAAAACTGCTTACCTCGGACTAAAAGCCATTTCACAGCTCTGAGCTGCAGCAGTGCTGCCCAGGTCCCAGAGCTGTGCAGTAAACTGATGTTAATACAGCGTCTTTTGTTTCTCCAGTGTGAAAGGTGACAGGGCAATGATCTGCAAAGCCTCTGCTGTTCAACTCTGATACTGCGACCTGGTGCTGCTGCACATAGAGGCGACTATACCTGACAGCATCGAGGTACATCAAGATACTACACACACACACACAACACACAACACACATGTTTCTAATTATTCTTTGTGTGTTTATGGTACATAAAGTTTATATTAGCACTTTTAGGGTGGATTATTTGTAGTTTGCTACAAATGTCTCATAAGTAAAATGTTAATCTTAATCTGTGCACATGGGTATGTTCACCCTCTGAATCTTGTATTGTGGATACAAACGAGCCAATCAAAATGTGTGTTGTCACTGATCACCAGCAGAGGATTTGGTGAAGCCAACAGCAGCATCATGTTCTACGGTTCCTCCTCTGGGGCCAGTATGTCCCTACCGTCCAAGAGCCGCCTGAAACGCCAGAGCAGGACGTTTACACAGGTACACACACACACACACACAGATTTTTTCAATCTCTCGAGATCATCCTATCTGAAAAGAGGTCAAAATAAATTGTAAAGACAAACACTGGCACATAGTTTATACATTGTAGTACAGTATATATCTGAATGTGTTGTATGGCTGTTACGAAGGGTCAGTCCACATGACATCACAGCGCACAGCGTCGGTCAGTCAGTCCGCTGCTTTGACCTGGTTGCTGTGAAGTTTGGTTGTGATTTATGACTGTTCGTGATAAACGGACGAGTCCGCGGACTTCTCCTTTAGCACCGTCGTAAAGTTGATTTGTGATTTTGAATCAAATGTCTTGGCAACTTTTTAAATGGACATTTGCTAATGACATTAATGTTTCCCCTCACGATGAATTGTAAGGTTATTGGTGAGGTGACTTTGCATCCAACCTGTATAGTTATTTAGTTAATGATTTTCCCTTTCTTTAGACTTTTATTCTTATTCAAATTAATAAAGTTTTCAGTTAAGACTTTATTCACTGTTTCCTGAGGAATTACACACCACGAGATGGAAATTTGAGTGAACTGACCCTTTTACTATGTAGTACAGGAAATCTGTGATGATACTGTGGCCCCATAGTTCATTCAGTATTGTCTGTCTGTTCATCAGGTGCTGTACCGTACTCTGAGTTACAGAGACCGCGTCGCAGCGGAAACCGGAACAAACACCCGCGGGGACCGGCGCTCCACCACCGAACCCCCGGAGCGACCGGTGGACGACCCGGCTGAACTCTCCACACAGAGCTCGGCCCCCGGCGTGCTGAAGATCTTCGGAGACGAAATCTGTGCCGGTGCCAACTACAAGAGCGTCCTGGCCACGCCGCGCTCCAGTGCACAGGAACTGGTCAAAGAGGCACTCGAGCGCTACTCGCTCAACAAAGATGCTGCTCACACGTACGTCCTGTGTGATGTCATCGGGCGTTTGGAAGGCGCAGGTGGGGTGGGAGGAGGCGGGTGGAGGACTGAGTGTCTGCGTGCACTGGGGGACAACGAAAAGCCGCTGTTGCTCCAGGAGCTGTGGAAGCCCCGAGAAGGACACGCTCGCAGGTTTGAGCTGCGCAGGAGAGCAGAGGTGGAGGAGCTCAACGCCAAGGAGAAGGACACCATCACTGCTGGTGAGCGAACGCACACGCACAGACACACACACTCGCAGACTCACACAAAAACACGGCAGCTAGTCTAATTCCCCTCCTATCTTAACGTGTCAGACTCAGCAGAAAGCACAGCTCGTTAGCTCCTCTGCAACGAGCGTGTGTGCGCGTGTGTGCGCGTGTGTGTGTGTGTGTGTAGTGATAGAATGGACCATGTCAGTTATTATCCTGCGGGTATTATTTTATGTGCTCATTTGTTTGTTTTATATGGAGCTGCTGTCTCCTGACGTTTCATCTGGGTTTCATTTCGAGACACACACATACACATCTGCAATAGTGCACGTTAACACACACACACACACACACACACAGTGACACACTCAAACCCAATCATTGCAGTAGAAGTGCATGGACAGCTGGTCGATTCATTGAGTGAAAACTGAATCCTGTGTAACAGGAGGTGTGGGCACTCAGGTGTTTTTATGAATGGTACATTCCTACTACAGTGAGGTGGTATCACTTTCATGCCAACGTACCAGCATATATACAGTATATATATACTATATATATATATGTGTGTGTGTGTGTGTGTATATATGTACTGTGTGTGTGTGTGTGTGTGTATACAGTATATATACATACACACAGTATATATTACAGCTTCAATGAGCGATACATTTCAGCAAATAATGTGATAAACTGCACAAACTGAGGAAAACAACCATTATGGCTGACATGGTTGTGTTGTGATTCTCTGTCTGTGTAAAAGTCTCTGTGGGAGCCGTGCTGTGACCTTTACGTGATGTTGGTTTACTGATTGATGAAAATGTTGCCATTTACACACACGTCCCCAAGCTCATCCTGCTGCAGACGCTCACAACAGCCTGCAGGAGAACCAGAGTGTTCAGAGAGACCGAGGAAGCATCTCCAGCCTCACAGTCAGAGATCGCACATATTGTCTCCCCATGCACGCCAGCGTTTACTGGTTGCTATGTCAACTTCAACGGCAGCCATTCAGATTCATTCAACAATCTCGTTTACTGTTTTCTCTTTGACATTGTTGTATGGTGTATTATCAGACAACAGAGTGACAATATTAACCAACCCGTAAAAGCACAACATCAAATTTGTTTACCATAAGTTAAATATAATTGCATGTTTATGTGTGCGTGTGTGTGTGTGTGTGAATTGTGCTCTTTCCCTAACATAGACTAGAAAGATAGCACCTTAAAGGTACAATAGGATTTTCAATAAGTACACAGTCAGATTGATTATGTTCTTACCTTTTAGGTTATTTACAGTCGATACGATTGTAAAAGACCAAAACACCTAAAGAGACTTTGCTGTGTTGTGTTTGCAGATAGGAGGAAAATCCTGTTCTCTACACCTTTAACTGTGTATCTCTTCTCATCAGCTGGTGATGGTGCTCACCACTGCATGCACGTGCCGATGTCGTGTTTGTGTTTACGGGGGTTATTCTCAACCTCCCCCCTCCTAACCCCTCCCCCCTGCTGTAGGGCCCAAAGCCCACCAATTCCTGGCGGCTCTAATGGGTCGGTCCGGACTTGGCAAACACAGAAGCTCCCCCCTACGGTCTGGTCGAGTGGTACAGTCCAGCGCTAAAGGTGGGGACTGGTCTCAGGTAGGGTGGCTGTCAATCATTGCCATGGAGACCACCTTTACCTGCGTTGTCACCAGCGCCGCTGCCATTGCCAGTGATTGCGTCAGTGTGAGTGTGTAACTGTGTGTGAGCCATCGCATGGGGTTGTGTTATCCTGACGTGTAAACCATGAGGAGCTGCTGAGGTCACCTTCCATAAGGTTCACTGTTGTCAGCCACATTCAGAGCCATTTACTTCATCCGGCAGGTTGTGATTCTTTAACATGCGACTCACACATGACTCACACATGACTCACACGTGCCTGAGAAGATCCTTCACCCATGTGTCAAACATACATGACGACATCATGTCACGTTCCCCGCTCCGTTTTCCACACTTCACCATTCTTTTCCTCTGTGTCCTCATCCTCTCTCCTGCTCCTTATTATTCTCCACCTGTTCTCCTCCCTGCCCTCCCGTCTCCCTCCTTGTCTCCTTGTCTCTTGCTGTCGCGTCCCTGTAGACATTAACGCCCAAGCTCGAAAGCTCCAGAGGAACAGGGCAAAGGGGACACTGACTCTGCCCCGGTCCAGCAACTCGTCCTTCTGCCGCAGCCTCAGTGAAACCAGCCTCAACCAGGTGGGCCCTCCCTCTGGAACCCAATGATGCTAATGATGCTAATTATTATTATTATTATTATTATTATTATTATTATTATTATTATCATTATTATTATTATTATTATTATTATTATTATTATTATTATTATTATTATTATTATTATTATGATTGTGCTGGAGTGTGTGCGTTCGTTTTCAGCTGGGAGTTGGAGAGGAGCCCAAACGTTATTACTCAACCCTGCCGGGGCCCCTCAGGGGCCGAGAGCGTGAAGCGGCTACGTCCAGCGGCCGGAGGAAAGACGAGGGGAGTCATGGAGGAGGAGGCGGAGGAGTGAGGCACTCTCTCTACCAGTCGCCACATCTGCTGCTGCTGCAGGGATTCAATCGGCAGGTGATGACAGTGAAGCGGTTTGTGTGCTCTGTTGCTGACTCGTGATGTGTGTGTGATCATTTTGGCGACGTTGCATGCGTCGTGCGTTGCAGGACTGCCTGGTGTACCTGCTGAACAGAGAGCAGCACACGGTCGGTCAGGAGACTCCATCAGCTCGCCCCAACATCTGCCTCTTCTCCCCCGACATCCTGCCCCTCCACTGTCGCCTGCGCCGAGTCCCTGCTCCTCGTCGCCATGCCAACAACAACAAGGGTGAAGAGTCGGCGGAGAACCAGCGGTTCTGTGTTGCCGTTGAGCCTGTGCTCCACGCGACCGTACTGGTGAACTTCTCCCGCTGCGAGCGCTCCACCACGCTGCGGCACGGTGACCTCCTCTCATTCGGAGCACATTACATCTTCCTGTACAAGGACCCCACAGGCGCTAAGCCCCTGCCTGCTCAGACACTGGCACGCCTCCGCACCCTGGGTCAGCTTTACGATGCAGGGCTGGAGGACGGAGAGGCCGGGGCTCAGACTTGTAAGATGTGCGGTTCTGTGCTGAGGGACAGAGCGGCGCAGGTGTCGAGCGCTCCGGCGGTTCGGCGCGGTTTCAAACCTCACCTGGTGAAACCCCGCAGCGCGGTGACGGCAGCGGGACCCGTGGCTGTGGTCGGAGGGGAAGGAGGTGGAGGAGGAAGAGGTGGAGTTCAGAAAAGGAGGCTGCAGCTGGAGTTTGACCAGACGCACGAAGACCAGCTGTTGAACCGAATTGTGTCCCTCATCGAACCAGGAGGTTTGTGCTGTGAACGTATCATGAAAACTTCAGTGCACTCGACAGAATGTGTTTGTTTTTACCTCCAGGAGTGAAAAACCACTCAGCCCAAATTTTAGATGCATATTTCTGTCATTTCTGTGGCCGGAGCAATACAGATGATGATAATGATAAGAATCTGAATAAGTGTGAGACAAAGAAAGATTGAGTTCTGCCTGTGAGTGGAGGTTGAAGAAATCAGTTAATTGTGGCTTTAATCGTCTTTATGAGCAAAAATTAAAAAAGCAAAAAACACATATTAGCATAACAAATCTGAGGTAAAACATCAAGTATGTGTTAAAGCCCATTGCGTGTTTGCACAATGCATAAACATATCATCATCTGAGACTTTTACTATAACACTATTAAAGAAAATTACCACCGAGCCATATATGAAATCTAATTTCGGGTGCTCATAATGTTGAATGATTAAATGTGTGTGTGTGTGTGTGTGTTCGTTTATTTATTTATTATATATACTTTTATATCATTTGAAATTTAGGCCCGTAAATTAAACTGCAGACCAAAAAATAATTAGGTCTTGAACGCCCCATGCAATAAATGGAATGTCAATAAAACCGCACAGGTGCAATTCATCACACAGGGATTTGGCCGCAGTTCGCTGAAACATAAACGAGAGAGAAGAAATGAGCATTAATCAATGTCCGTTTCCTGAGAGTGAGAGTTCTGTTCCATCAATCAATTTTCTTTCTGTTGTCAAACATTATAGATATTTAACACCGCCTATGGAATTGATCCATAGAAAAAGGACATTTGTAAAATTCCGCAGCATCAGTGTCCCACAGGCGTCGTCAACAGCGTTGTCATAGGGATGATGTCGTAGGTGATGAATGACCTGGAATGAAGTGACCCTTGACACTTGTCTTTCTCTCAGGAGACGACCATAAGCTGACACCGGCCTATCTGCTGTGTCTCTGCATACAACACTCGGCCTCCACCTTCCCCCCTGGGAGTTTCGGAAAACTGCTTCTCAAGATTGTGCGTCGAATCCAGAGCATCGCATGGGTCAGTGTCCTCTCCCGTCTCTCTCTCTCTCCCCCGTCTCCCTCCCTTCCTGTCTCTGTGGTACGTTGGTCTCTGTTTAAGATGACCTCATGTGGAGAGGAGCCGCTCAGCCGTGTCAGGTCAGGTGAAACAAGGTCAAACAGGGTTCAGTTTCACATGAATCGTACCACATAACAGACAGACGCGCACAAAAATGTTCCCCAAGCGTACGACGGATTGTCTGTCTCCATAGCAACGCACCAGAAAAGATGGAATTTCATGTTTCGCTTGTACAAAAAGAGCAGTTACTGAAACTACACTTTTCAGCTCGGGGAGGGGGAATGATTTTCTCACACTTTGTTCTACTGCAAACAAATAAATAAATTATAGTCTGAAGATGAAATCTGACTTCACTGAGGAAACAAGCCTAAGGTTTTTCATCTTTTAAAACAAAACGGCATCAACAGTTGCTTGGTTGTGGGGTCGTCTTATGATTAAGGTCATTGAATTTAGGCCAATAGGGCATACGGTAAGTATGATAGTGGTATTTCTTTCTGCAGGTTAGGTTCACCTACGCACACGTTCTAAAAGTTTAATGAAACCTTAATTGCTTTGTGTGTGTGTGTGTGTGTGTGTGCGCGTGCGCGTGCTCTTGTGTGTATGCCTTTCAGGAGAAGACAAAGGAGCTGGCACAGAAACAAGCTCAGCAGTGAGTATAGCTTTCCAACTTGTGTTAAAAGAAAGGCGGCACGAGCTCCATGAGCCACTGTTGTGTCATGTGTGTCTACTAAACCCTCCATTGTATCTGTGTGTGCACGTATGCACGTATCTACGTGTCCATGCAGCCAGGACCCGGCCTCCCTGTCTCTGCTCAGTATCTCAGACCTGGTCCCAGATCTGCAGATCATCTTCTTCTGGATGTCCAACTCCATCGAGATCCTCTACTTTATACAGCAAAGGGCACCAGCATACACACACAGCATAGAGATACTGCAAGGTACACACACACACACACACCCACACACACACCCAGTCTAAATGATGCGTTTGTAAACAACTTGGCTGAAGAGCCATTACTCACACTGACATACAGTAGATACTGTAACACTCCCCAGCTCTCAGTATATACAGCATATCTCTTAAGTATGACTCCATCTCTGTGATCTGTGTCTAGGGTCAAAGGAGTCGTTGCTATCGGCGACCATATCGGCCAGTGAGGAGGCAATGACTATATTGGAGGAAGTTATCATGTACACTTTCCAGCAATGTGTCTACTATATCACCAAGGTAATTTGTAACCATGACAACAGTGTGGCTGCATTAAAAAATATGATTTTCATTTCGTATTAGAGGATTTCCATCATCTGACATATCTGTGTGTGTGTGTGTGTGTGTGTGTGTGTGTGTGTGTGTGCGTGTGTGTGTGTGTTCAGGCTCTATATGTGGTGCTACCTGGTTTGTTAGACTGTAATCCATTCCCGGTCGACAACTCTGAGCCGTGCTGGAAAGGAGGTGTGGGGTTTCCTGAGCCTGTCCGCAGGGTGCTGCAGGTAAGGACATGTACTCTTTTGTAACGTGATGTAGTGGAGTCAGGTCGAGTGATTAAACAATGAATGTGATGAATCATTCAACAGACCAAAAGGAAATTGATCAGCAGCAAATTTGATAATCAGTCCCATCAGGAAAATAATGTTGGTTCAAATCATTGTAAACGTTCGTAACACTGTTTCTATACTCGTGTGTGTGTGCGCGTGCAGGTGTTTCAAAATGCCCAGGAGCTTCTGCAGGGCTACGAGGTCCACCCGGAGATCCAGGCTCAGATGTTTGCATATCTCTTCTTCTTCTCCAATGTTTCTCTGTTAAACCAGTTAATGGACAAAGGTAGGACAACAACAACAAAAAAAACATCCACGCTCGCATTCTTTCCTCCATTAGAGCTCCCCCAGGATTTGTACACTTGTTAGTGTGTGTGTGACAGTGAGAGAGAGAGAGAGAGACTGTGAGTGTGTGTCCTTATGTCCTTGTCAGCATTTTGACAGAGACAGCGCCGATTTGTCCTCAATGCCCTTCTCCTATCTGCATTCTCTCCTCCTCCTCCCCCCTCCCCTCCCCCCATCGCCCTCCTTCCTTCCATCTGGCCATCACGGGTGAGACAGAGAAGAGCAGTGGTGGGACTGGGTGAGGAGAAGGGCAGAGTGGGGCTGGGGGGTCATTCACTTGTCTCCATGACCTTGTTAATAGTCTGTTAGCTCGTCTAAATACAGGGGAAAAAAAGTCACTTACCACCAGATCAATTCAAGTGTCCGACCACCCATCACTTTCAACCTCTCCACACCCGCCCTTTACATCTTCAGCCACACACACACATTTACACACACACACACACACACGTACGCACATGCCATATGTCTTCATTAAACGATGGCGACAGGGGAGATCACGCCTGGCAGAGAGGGAAGGAGAAATACCTTTAAATTCGTCCCCCACCTCCTCTCTGTCTGACTCTCTCTCGCTCTCTCTCTGCTGATGGTGTCCATGGTAACAGTGAAGTGAGTCTGAGGCAGGTAACGCAGATGTTTGTATTTTGGGCCCTCTTTGTTAAACCTGCTGTTATGAATAGGGATGTTCGATATTGGCTTTTTTACCAATATCTGATATACCGATATTGTCCAACTATTAATTTCCGATACCGATATTAACCGATACCGATATATGTGCCCCCCCCAAAAAAAAAAAACTAAATCATTTCAGGTAAACAAGCCAGAGTAAACAAAACAAAGTAAAACTATACATCACATCTCTCATATTTTGACATTGTGTAGCTGAAGAGTTTGATGTATAGCATGTGCATATATTGCGTCAAAGTTGTGTCATTAAAAAAGTAAAAACCGATACTGATCATTTCCGATATTACACTTTAATGCCAGTATCGGCCGATAATGTCGGACATCTCTAGTGATGAAGCATTATGACACCTTTGCTAAGAGGTTAACTGATGTCTCATCTGTTTGCGATGCCTCACACGCAGATTAATGTATGCCCAGACGTAAGCCTATTACACAGGGGAGTGGGTGTGTGTGTGCGTGTGCGTGCGTGGATGTGTGTGTCTTCGCATCCAAAACACATGGCAGAATGTTTGAATGGTTATGATTACGCTGGCTCAGCATATTGTTGCCAGTTTGTTGCCATGTCTAACATCTAGTAAACCAGATCAACTTGGCACTTGATTGTGTGACCAGATATACAGTCGCACACTTTTTTATTTATTCTTCAACTTTCCGGTGTTGAACTGTCATGTGCGTCTTTTCACATGAAAACCCCCGTGTCTTCTTTTGCACATGAAAAAGTGATCCGCTGCATCTTCTACGTTTAGTCAGTGTTGAGGTTGATAAGACGTCCCGGACAGTTCAGTGCGTTAAACTCTTTTACAACTTATTTCTTTTGTCATATCAAATGAAAAATGGGCTTTAGGGAAAAAAAGATGTTTGTTTTTTTTAACAAGAATTCACAAAAGACAGGTTAATACAAAAATACAGCATAAACATAATTTAAACAAATGATAAAGCAAGTAATTGAAGAAATTGAAGAATTTGAAATGGCATTTTTCATTATTTATTGATCGAGCAAAGTGTTGACAAATGAATGGATGGTGAAAATAATGTGGTATCACCCTGCTTTAAGTGGACTGTTCATATTACATGTGCAGGTAAATAAAGGTAATAATATAGATACCCTGCTCTACTCCACCCATTTATCACTGTGGAGTGGGGGTTGGGGGGGGGGTTATGGCTTCAGTGAGGTAATGCACCGACAGATTGAGAAACTATTGGGTGACAGCTTGACAAATGATGTAGCGAGTGTACTGGCTGCTTAACTTGCCACAAAGCGTGGTGTGGTACGATGCAGAGAGGGAGAGGATGAGGCCGGGAGAGGAAGGCAGGACGCTGTGCAGTAAAAGCCTCTCTGCAGCAGTGGCTGTGTGTTGTGCGAGGAGACGGCAGACGGTGGCTGTTGTTTCACTCGCTTCAATATCAACTTCATTAAAAATGAATGTCTCCATTGCTGTACGATTCACACAGAAACACAGGAACACTTTATACTGCCTTTATCGCACACGTGCACACAGCCGACCCTGGAGCAGGTATTTACTGAAATATTCACCTGTGTGTGTGTGTGTGCGTGTGTGTATGTGTTCATCACACGTGTGTAGGTCCATCTCGCGGTTTGTTCCAGCGGTCCAAGGTGCTGCAGATTCAGGCGTGTCTGCGAATGGTCATGGAGTGGGCCAGCAGGTCCAGTCTGGGACATCTGGCCGACAAGTTCTTCACCAAACTCAACAGCACTGTGTCCATCCTGGCCACGCCCCCACAACAGCTCACAAAGGTAACACACAATCAGTCAGTCACGCTGTGATCGATCTTCAGACACGAAAGCCATGAAGTAGTGCAGGATTCATTGTTTCTCCTCCTCCTCCGTTTCCCCCGTCTGTCTGCAGCTGAGTTGGCGAGCCTTGTCCAGTGAGCACCCGACTCTGAAACCGGTCCAGCTGCACCGGATTCTCACTCAGTACCAGCTCACGGCCGAGATGGGTCCTGTCCCGCTGTGGCAGCCCAGCAGCGAGGACGAGGCCTACATATACCGAACAGGTACAGATTCATTTTCTCAGACACTAGAACTCATATGATTATGGGAACATAAATAATTGAAGTTACATTTCATGGCCAGTAGGTACAATACATTATAGATCAGCTAGTATTTCCACTATTATTCAAAGTACTGATCAACATCTACAAAATCATTTATCATTTATGATGGAGCAAGTGTAAATCATTCCTGGATCAGGCCTTAATGATACGTAGGTGTATACATTAGTGTGTGTGTGTACACCAGTGTTAATGTAACTATGTGTGTGTGTGTTTTCAGTGGACCTCCTGGAGAGCTTTGAGAACCACCCTCCTATAGTGTTGCCCAGCGCTGGGTTCAGAGTGGACTTGGACAGCGAGTGTGTGGAGGACAGCATCTACAGACAGCTGCTCTACGTCCGCCACTACCTGTGGGGGCTACGCACCAAGACGCAAACGCACACCAACACCCCCAGTGTGCACACACACTCCAACGGAACCAACACAGCCGACTGGCCCGACGTTCAGGTCAGAAGAACTCATGTGCACGCGTACATACTGCATGCTGTCAAATACACACACTCAGTGGTAATCTAGGCCATGTGCCCCAGCATCTGTGGTGGTTGAGGAGTTCCTCATAATCCCATAAATGAAAGACAAAAACCCACTACTCCAGCCAACACACACACACACACACACACACACACAAGCAGAAACTTAGACATGGTTAAATCATGGTTAATCTGATTTGTCTTCAGGCTGTCTAATTAGTGGGAACGGCTGACTCGAGCATAATCCTCAGTGTTACTGCACCCTCATGTCCACAGAAACACACATACAATCCAAAATATGCCATTTGGTAAATTTGCTTCTGAAATGATACATTTAAACTTTCATCTGTATTTGAAGTGTAGCATGCAGGAACATCTTTTTCTATTAAAATGGAAAAAAAGAATATTGTACTTGTTGTTGTTGTTTTGTTTTTTTTTGTATTCCTGCAACTGTAGACTTTGTATTAGCTTCTGAAATCTTTTTGTCTCTCCCCAAAACAGAGGGAGCTGTTGCCTCCGGCACACAACAGTCCCCGGTCTGGGGGTCCCGGGGACGAGGTGATGGCAGAGACAGGAGAGGAGAGAGGACGGGAAAGACCCTCCGGCCAAACCCATACACACAGCCTCAGAAGGAACGGTGCTATTCACCACGCGCGATCTGCAAATCCAGACCCATCCTGCCTCTTGACCCCCCCCAACACCCCACTATACCCAGACGGAGGAGGAGGAGGAGGCCATGGACCAATCATAGGCTCCAACCCCCAGACTAATGGCTGCACCAGCAGAACTGTGGCAGAATGTAAGAAGACCAACGGACTCATCACCAACGGACTGGAGGGTAGGCTGATGTGTATGTACACAGGATGTGGACAAAATAACAGGAACACACAAGCAGTATTTTTTTATATGGTTTTTGTTTATTTTTTACAACATCAGATTTAGCAATGAGAGAATGAGGGTTGAACATGTGTTAAAGACATCAACCTATTTTCAGGAAGTTTAAGCTAATTGTAGCTAATTGTTTACTAGCATGTTAATTGCTGCAAGTGTAGATGTCCCTCTGATTGTTTTGAAGTTCTACTGCCCTCTAGTGGCCACAGCGTAATTAATGAGATTTGCACTTGTTTGTGCAGTATATTTGTGTAGCTGGATGTTCAGCTGTACCAGTTTGATCTGGCCTGTTGTGTTGTTTTTACATTGTAGTGCATGTGACGTCTGCAGGTCCACGATCTAAAACATGCCTGTGTGTGTGTGTAGCTGCTCCTTTGCATGTGTTTCAGTGTTTGTGTGCATCTCTTCTGCACATCAAAACCTCCTGTGTTTGTGCAACCCCAAAGCAAGACCCTGTGTGTGTGTTTGTGTGTGCGTGTTTTTGTGGGTCTGTGCGTTGTCTTCTGCAGGGTGTATTAGTGGGTGTGAGTTTCCTTTCCCTGTGTCCTCCCCTGGCGCCCCTCCCCTTCCTGATGACTTGTGTGTGGTGTTTGTAGTGGAACTGGACAAGGGACCCTACGGACTGGGCATGGGGCTAATAGACGGCCTGGTAAGTAGACTATACTACTACTATAGTATACTACTATAATACTATACATGAAATCATTTGTTAGTTTTATTTCACTCTAGTAGAATTAAAAAGACATTTTAACATTTTATCATAGAACCTAGATATGCAAATTACCAAAGTCATGTTACCTCACACTTTATTACTATTATATACTTAGAGTATTTTGTGTCCTCCTCTTCTCCATGTGTTGTGATGTCACACATCACAACACATCACATTCATACATAATTAGAAATCGTTCAGATATATTAAGAAAAAAGTACTTACTTGAAGACAATGGCAAATATTTTTCTCTAGAAACTGTCATTTTAGAAATATGCGTGTATCTTTTTTGAAGATATTTATTTTTTGCTTCATATTTACAAAAATATTTATATTTGTAATTTAGAAAATCAGACTGTTACTTAATCAGTGGCAATTATCAATTCCTCATAGATTATTTTAGATACTTTCTATGTTAAATAACTAGTTTAGGGCTGCAACTAACGATTATTTTTGTAGTCGACTAATCTATAATCTAATTTTTCGATTAGTCAACGATTATCGATTATTTATTTGCTACGTTTCCCGTTTTTAACAAAGTTTGGATATTAATTGGATTTCATTGAAAACCAGTGTATCTTTATGTGTATTGAGCTTTGTGACAAGTATTAGAGGCAATGTGTCCACTAGTGATGCATATAATAGTATCATAGTAAAGACGCATATTTTTTTCAAATGGGGCTTAACCGGAGGTTTTCAGTCACTGAAAATGACGTTAACGCACCGTAACATGGCGGTCGTTGTCGGCTTTGGATATCCTGGTATGTGTAAACGAAATTAACATCATCTTTTAAGAAAGGGGCCTTAAAGTAGCCTAGCTATTGTTACTTTATACTGAGAGATGCATTTTTGAAAGGTAGGCTAAAAAAAGAGAACAACTTACCCATCCGGAACGTTGGATGCCAAAACTCCCGATAGAGCACTTGACGTGTTTATTTTCTTTATTTTCCCGACAATACTCCCAGACTTTAGACATTTGTGGTCTCACGCTAACATCACTATGCACCTCTGCTTCAGCCATCGTTGCGACTGCATCGACTTTGCTATTGCTATTGAACTTCTTCAGTGTTTAGTTCAGTATGGACGCAGATGGTGCAGGCTATTGCCCCTTACGTTTCCGGCGGTGCATTGCAACTTTATTTGCATGTATTCTAACGAATTGAATGGCGTTCATCATGTTGCTTAAAATAATATACGACTAGACGACGACAAAATTTCTGGTCGACCACATTTAATAGTCAACGTCGTCAACTAATCGTTGCAGCCCTACATGCTATACTATGGCGTTTCGCGCCAATTTTTGACGTTTTTTCAAAAAGTGATTTTTTTCGCCTGTTTCGCGATGGCATGCTATACTTGACGTTTTGGACCAATTTTTGATGTTTTTTCAAAAAGTGATTTTTTCGCCTGTTTCGTGACAACATGCTACACTATGACGTTTCGGACCAATGTTTGACGTTTTTTCAAAAAGTGATTTTTTTCGCCCGTTTCGTGACAACATGCTATACTATGACGTTTCGGACCAATTTTTGATTTTTTCCAAAAAGTGATTTTTTTGGCCCGTTTCGTGACAACATGTTATATACTATGACGTTTCAGACCAAATTTGACATTTTTTCAAAAAGTGATTTTTTGTCAGCCGGTTTCGCGACAACATGCTATATTATGACGTTTCGGACAGATTTTTGACGTTTTTTCAAAAAGTGGTTTTTTTTTGCCCGTTTCGCGACGACATGCAATAGGATGACGTTTTGGACCAATTTTTGATGTTTTTTTCAAAACCTGTTTTTTTTCACCCGTTTCGTGACAACATGCTATACTACGACGTTTTGGACCAATTTTTGATGTTTTTTCAAAAAGTGATTTTTTTCGCCCGTTTCGTGACAACATGCTACTCTATGACGTTTCGGACCAATTTTTGACGTTTTTTCAAAAAGTGATTTTTTTCGCCTGTTTCGCGATGACATGCTATACTATGACGTTTTGGACAGATTTTTGTTGTTTTTTCAAAAAGTGATTTTTTTTTGCCTGTTTCGCGATGACATGCTAAACTATAACGTTTCGGACAGATTTTTGATGTTTTTTCAAAAAGTGATTTTTTTTTGCCCGTTTCGCGACGACATGCTATAGGATGACGTTTTGGACCAATTTTTGATGTTTTTTCAAAACCTGTTTTTTTTCACCCGTTTTGTAACAACATACTATACTATGACATTTTGGATCAATTTTTGATGTTTTCTCAAACGATGATTTTTTTCGCCTGTTTCGTGACAACATGCTATACTATGACGTTTTTGACAGATTTTTGTTGTTTTTTCAAAAAGTGATTTTTTTTTGCCTGTTTCGCGATGACATGCTAAACTATAACGTTTCGGACAGATTTTTGATGTTTTTTCAAAAAGTGATTTCAAAAAGTGATTTTTTCGCCTGTTTCGTGACAACATGCTACACTATGACGTTTCGGACCAATGTTTGACGTTTTTTCAAAAAGTGATTTTTTTCACCCGTTTCGTGACAACATGCTATAGGATGACGTTTTGGACCAATTTTTGATGTTTTTTCAAAACCTGTTTTTTTTCACCCGTTTTGTAACAACATACTATACTATGACATTTTGGATCAATTTTTGATGTTTTCTCAAACGATGATTTTTTTCGCCTGTTTCGTGACAACATGCTATACTATGACGTTTCGGACCAATTTTTGATGTTTTTTCAGAAAGTGATTTTTTTTTGCCTGTTTCGCGATGGCATGCTATACTATGACGTTTTGGACCAATTTTTGATGTTTTTTCAAAAAGTGATTTTTTCGCCTGTTTCGTGACAACATGCTACACTATGACGTTTCGGACCAATTTTTGACGTTTTTTCAAAAAGTGATTTTTTTCGCCCGTTTCGTGACAACATGCTATACTATGACGTTTCGGACCAATTTTTGACGTTTTTTCAAAAAGTGATTTTTTTTGCCCGTTTCGCGACGACATGCTATACTATGACGTTTCGGACAGATTTTTGACGTTTTTTCAAAAAGTGATTTTTTTTTGCCCGTTTTGCAACGACATGCAATAGGATGACGTTTTGGACCAATTTTTGATGTTTTTTCAAAACCTGTTTTTTTTCACCCGTTTCGTGACAACATGCTATACTATGACGTTTTGGACCAATTTTTGATGTTTTTTCAAAAAGTGATTTTTTTCGCCCGTTTCATTTATTCAAAAAGTGATTTTTTTTTCGTCTGTTTCGCGATGACATGCTATACTATGACGTTTCGTACCATTTTTTCACGTTTCTTCAAAACGTTTTTTTTTTTTCGCCTGTTTCGCGATAACATGACATTTTTTCAAAAAGTGATTTTTTTCGCCTGTTTCGCGATGACATGCTATACTATGACGTTTCGGACCAATTTTTGACGTTTTTTCAGAAAATGATTTTTTCCGCCTGTTTCATGATGACATGCTATACTATGACGTTTTGGACCAATTTTTGATGTTTTTTCAAAAAGTGATTTTTTCGCCCGTTTCGTGACAACATGCTGTACTATGACGTTTCGGACCAATTTTTGCTGTTTTTTCAAAAAGTGATTTTTTTCGCCTGTTTTCGCGATGATATGCTTTGGACCAATTTTTGTTGTTTTTACAAAAAGTGATAATCGTTGCAGCCCTAAACTAGTTGTTATCATTTCAGCTGACGGATATAAAATCAGTGGATGAAGTGAAACACAAGTTGCAGTTTTCTGTGTTTGAGGTGTTTGTCCTTCCTGCTAACGAGGGACATTTATTAACACGTCTCCCTCCGACAGCACACTCCTCTAAATGCTCCAGGCATTTACATCCGGACTCTGATCCCTGACGGACCTGCTGCCTCTGACGGCAGACTGAGGATCGGGGACCGCATCCTGGCAGTGAACGGGACCAGTCTGATCGGAGCAGACTACCAGAGGTACGAAGAACGTTACACTGGTGCTATCTCTTTCCACGAGCAATAAGCTGGTGGAGACACTGCTGGTTGATGTCGACATGAATGTCAGCATGAGCAGCCCCACAACGTTTACTATAGCCATTGCCATTACCCTCTTGAATGCATTGATTAGTTTGATTGATTGGTGCGAGGCCAGACAGCGTCACGTCGTCATCTGTGCTGTGTCTCTGCTGAGCTTTGTGTAACCAGATTCTCATTTCCTCTTTCTTTCTTCCCCCGTATGCACCATGCAGTGCCGTGGATCTGATTCGTCTGGGTGGAGGCCGACTGCGTTTCCTGGTTGCCAAGTCTGACCCTGAGGTTTCGGAGAAGATCAGCGCCTCCTCCTGCTGACCACCTCCACTGCCCAGCTAAGAAACGCACACATTACAGTACAGGAGAGAGGTAGGACAGTGAGGGTAACAGTCGATGTGTGTAACGATGAACAGGGTCCCCCCCTCACCCCCCCAACCCCAATGTGTACATATTCCGTTGCCCCTTCATACTTCGTGCTGCATGTCAGCATAGCACAAAGCCAGGCAGTCAAACTGGAGATGACACTCCACAGCTGCCAGGTCTGTGACGCGTTCAGGGTCTGTGTGACAGACAGAATCCGTAACCCACCACAACATTTAAGAGGTATGCTGCAGCAGAAGATGCTTAATGAATCAGTGTTTGAACTAGGTGAGGTCTCAGCAGTATGACAGTATGATGACTCGTGGTTTTAAAGCACAGTAGACTGTAACGTTTGAAGCCTTGGAGCATGTATGCACATTGGACTTTTTCCACCGGTGTTTTAGAATAATTTGTATTGGTCATTCAGGCATTAAGTAGCATGGTAAAATGGCTACCCAGCTCCCAAACAGTTGCTCAATGTCTTTTAGAATGGAATGTTTTATAAGCCCCTTTGCCAGTAACTGTACAACTCAAAGACTCAAGCCACTGTGCATGAATGTTGACTCCAACTCAAGAATGTCTGGACGGACAACCCATTTCTTCTTTGTCATACCGCACTCCTTCTGCTGCACAATCCTGGTGTGTGTAAACGGACACTTTTCTTGTGAATATATGCTGTATGTATGTGGTCCAGCAGTGTAAATAATTGTAAATATTAAGCGCTTGGTCAGATGCACAGAACTGTCAGGACAAAAGAGGAGCTGCACTTTTTCAGAAATGTATTGGTCAGTAAAAGTAAAAAGTCTGCTGATGGAGGATGGGAATCAGTATTTCCACTGTCATTTTTCAAATTTTATTAATAATTTATTTTTAAAACCAATTAGTCCAAATATAGTGAGTGCAGTGTAACTCTCCATACTGAATGTAAAGGGTTACTACACCTAAAAAAAAACAAGACCTTTTTTTGATGATATGAAACTGGCCTTATTAACCCAGGACAAATGTTGGGCCGTTACTTTAAAGTGGATTTAGGCTGCAAAGATCAATTTCATTTTGACAATCTTCTGATTAGTCTAATTTATTAAATTACTTCTACAGTTTAGTGTCAGAAAAATCACTATTATTCACAAATTTAATTCAACTTCAAATGTAAACAAAGCAAAAAAAGTATTTCTTTTTGTTCAGAATTTTGAATTTTAGCACTAATGTTGAGATGTTTTGAGGGTTTGTTATTGTTGCAGTGTCTTATTAACCTGTTTTCTGATTTCTACATGAATCCACATACACACACATGTAAAAAAAAAAACTTTTCTGATTTGTTCCTTTGCAGTTCATTTTATCATCAATTGTTTCAAGGTTTGTTAACGTCTTGTGTGTACATTTTTCTCTGCTCATTATTTATACTATTAAATGATGTTACTTAAAAGTAAAGGCTGTTGGATGACTGCTTTTTTATGCTCTAAAACCGAGTGTTATATCAATCAATCAATCAATCAATCAAATTTTATTTGTATAGCCCATATTCACAAATTGCAATTTGCCTCATAGGGCTTTAACAAGGAGTACAGGGTGTGACATCCTCTGACCTCTGACCTACACCCTCAACAAGGGCGAGGAAAAACTGCCAAAAAAAAAAACCTTTAACAGAGGACAAAAACACAGAAACCTCCAGGAGACACTCTGGGATCCCACTGCCAGGGATGGACGGAAGTGCAATGGATGACAAGCTGCAGGCTCTTTAAGGACTTACTGCTGCAGCCTGCTAGTAATGAGTTACAGTAGTCAAGCCTGGACGTGACAAAGGCGTGGATTAATTTTTCGATATTGCGATATTGCGGAGGTGAAAAAAGGCAGTTCTCCAGGTCTGTTTTATGTGAGAATCGAGTGATAAATCGAGTGATAAATCAAATATAACTCCCAGATTCCTGGCAGTTTCACTGGGAGCAAGGACAATGCCATCTAGACTGGCTAAAGCATTAGATAATGATTCTCTAAGGTGTCGAGGACCAAGTACTAACATTTCAGTTTTGTCTGCATTTAATAATAGAAACTTTTTGTTGCATATATAAATATGCAAAGAACTGCAGTGATAACCAAAAGGAACATACCACCATTTTCTGGTTTTTGCCTGTTTTCCAACTTCTCGGCAGGTCACCTACTCCCCGACCGCCCCAAAGGGTGGGGGTGGAGGCACTGTTTGCTCCCACCGGGACTTGAACCCCCAGTCTCCCGTAGTGGCACCCATGTCTATACACACACAGCTGGCCGCTATCAGACCTGTAGTGCTACATCTTGGCTCCTTCTCTGAGGATGCTACAATACTTTGATCATCACAGGTGTAACTGCATCGTAAAGGGTTATGGTACGTTGAAGCATTATTCTAGCATTGTGTTTCACAGGATCTGCCGAGGAGTTGGAAAAGGGGCAAAGGTCTGAAAATGGCGGTGTGTTCCTTTAACCAACATGGTGGACGACACGTAATAAGCACAAACGAGAATATTTACATCAATGAGGAATTTAATTTGTGCTACACATTTGAACAAATCACAAATACAGGACCATTTAAAAATACATATACTTCTCTATTTCCAGAATGTTTTTAATGTATTGATGACAGCTGTTTTTACAAATAGCAAAATATTTCTTTTTTATCCAAAATGAGAAAAAAAATACCTTCTAAGTAGCTTTGTCATTTAGTAGATAGAGCAGCACACGATCTTTAGGCGTCTATTTTTCTTATGTGCAACAAAACATGCAACAGCAATCACTGAAATCTTTTGCCTGATTGCCTGCTAAGCCTGAAGCCTCTGTGAGGACACTCGGAAAAGCAGAGGTGAGTAGAAAGAATTGAAAAGGGGCAGAAAGTGCTGAAGAATATTTCATTAAAGCAGTGGCTGCCCACAGCTTGATGCCTCTGTGGAGACGGCAGATCGAGACTGGTGGCTGAGGACACAGGGGGGAGAGGAACGATCAGGGAACGAAGAGAGGATGTCAAATGTACCACAAAGAAAGAAAAAACAAAAAACAGACAATAAATCAGCTGAGATTTTGTGGCGTCTTGTGTTGGTCCCTCCCTTCCCCTGATAGAACTGATGCAAGTCGACTAATACGTCGTCACCACTGTAGTGTTGCTGCTCGTTTTCTGTTAGAGAAGCGCTGTGTTAATAATTTAAAAAAAGGTTCGGCAGACTAAATGTTAAGATAATTGACAAAGCAAAATGTAGAAATATTTAAGGCTTTAGGGATTATTACAACATTGCTGTGCTAAGACAAACCTTTACGCACAGGTGGATTTCATTCATCTGTATACCACTACTGAAAGAAGAAAAAAATAAAATAAAACAATCAGTTCGTCCACGTCTCAAATCCAAATAGTTGCCTTTTATTTTGTCCTTTCCTGTTTTACATTCAGCGACCGACGACCCAGATCATTGTGATTCCGGGCAGCTTCACAGCGATAAACCAAACTGAGCTGACGTGAAACAAACCCTGCGACAGTCCTGGTTCATTCATCCTGATTTCTCTCCCTTCACAGAGACGACAAGAAGAAGGTACTCCTCACATTCAGGTCTTTGCCTTAACAATATAGTTCTTCTCAAAGACAATCTCATATGTCACTATCTCGCCAAAACGACTGCACCGATTATCCATGTTATTTTTGTTGATAAGATTCAATTGTAAGCTCGTTTAAGTTTTTGGAGCAGGTGCCGATATCTGGGCGGGGCCTGGATTTGTTTTTTCCTTTCTTCGTCGTGGCGAGATAGGGCGTTAGCCTTGGTGGAGGTACGCACACAATCATATAACAGTCACCTTGGGTCTGGTCTGTGGTTTCTCTTTACCTTTCTCTCCACATCTCTGTTAATCGCCACGATACATCAACTCTAATCATCACAGTTTCTGCTGTCAACGCAGGCCACAGCAGTCTCTTTCCCTGTTTTGAATCCGGAGGTGACTCTCTTCAGGGATCCAGGAGAGGTGAGTATCTTTGGCCTGAGTGATAATAACTGATGCATCTGATCCATCATTGAGAAGAAAAGTTCAATACAATATTTTGTCAAACATTCACATATGTAAAAGTAGTGTTGAAATGTTGATTTGTGTGTTTAATGCTCTCAATAAGGCAATGTCCTTATCTGTTTGCATTGTTGGTGATCGATTCGATTAAAAAAGACCGTAAAGCTGAAAAAGCCCTGAAAGACTAACTTAACGTCAGAATGTATTTGAAAGTATTCATCAACTGTTGAGCAAGATCTTATCTCATATCTTAAAATTTTATTCCCTTCTGTGGAGAGAGGCTTGTACATTTTTTGGCCGTGTCGGCTGCAGTCATATCATGAGTATAAAAGATGAAAAGATGGGGGGGGGGGGGGGGGGGGGGGGAGAGGTTGTCCATTGGGTACATGGTGAGAGGGCCTGTGTTTCACTTCCTAGGGTCATGGGTTTGTGACGTCAATCAACTGTTGAGCAAGATCTTATCTCATATCTTAAAATTTTATTCCCTTCTGTGGAGAGAGGCTTGTACATTTTTTGGCCGTGTCGGCTGCAGTCATATCATGAGTATAAAAGATGAAGCGGATGGGGGTGGGGCGGGGGGAGGTTGTCCATTGGGTACATGGTGAGAGGGCCTGTGTTTCACTTCCTAGGGTCATGGGTTTGTGACGTCATGGCGACGATGACAGGCTGCTGGGCGGACGCGACTTGTTGGTGAGTAGGTTCAGTTTCACCTTCATCCTCCATCTTTGGCCGTTTGGCCTGGGGGGCACCTGGCTGCTCCACTAACATTTCCGCACTGGGCTGCCTGGTCACAAGCACCGGAGGGGAGCTGGAGGCCTGGGCAGCCAAGATCTGGAGAGCACTATTCAACCCTGGGAAGAAAATGAAGAGAAACAGTCTTGTAAATATACCCTGTCATCATGACACTTACAATGTTCAGGTTTTGTCAAAAAAGTCTGAGACTAATGGTCATTCTGAAAGGTGCAGGTTCTGATGTGTTGAACTGTTAACTGTTTAACTGCCAAAAACCTCTGTGTTGCACGACAGAAATCTTACCAGATGCATGAGCAAGGCTGGTTGCAGTGACCACAGCGGCAGAGGTGTGTCTGCCATTCTGAGTAACCGGACGAACAGGAAGCTGATGTAAACCTGGAGCCAGGTTCCTTCCTTCTCCACTCTGCACCACACTGTCCACAGTCTGGATCACCCGCTCTCTGTTCAGCTGGGCTTCTGAGATCACATAAAAAAACAAGACTAAATATTTAGGAAATAACTGATTAAAATAAATAATTAGTGTAAATGCTAAAGAGTATGGTGGTATTAGGTCATTTTTAACAATTAGTTAAAACATTTTTTTGGTGTTTTTTCCCCCCCGCCCAGGACTTGAAATAACGCTCTCCAACGGCATACAATAACGTGAAATCACCATCCAGAATGACATTTTGTTGATTACACGCCAGAAAACCTCATTTACTCATGCGTCAAAAATCTCAAAACAACGTAAGGGGTTAGTATGTCGAAAATGCCCAAAAACGTCCAAAAATTAAAAATGAAAATAACGCGCTCCAATGACATAAAATAGCGTGAAATCACCACCCAAAATGATATTTTGCTGATTAGACACCAGAAAACCTAATATTCTCATAGGTCAAAAATCTCGAAAAAACATAAGGGGTTAGTATGTCGAAAATGCCCTAAAACGTCAAAAAATTAAAAATGATAATAATGTGCTCCAATGGCATAAAATAGCGTGAAATCACCCCCCAGAATGATATTTTGTTGATTTGATGCCAGAAATCCTCATTTTCTCATAGGTCCAAAATCTCAAAAAAACGTAAGGGGTTAGTATGTCGAAAATGCCCAAAAACGGCAAAAAATTAAAAATGAAAATAACGTGCTCCAATGGCATAAAATAGCGTGAAATCACCCCCCAGAGTGAAATTTTGCTGATTAGACCCCAGAAAACCTAATATTTTCATAGGTCAAAAATCTCGAAAAAACGTAAGGGGTTAGTATGTCGAAAATGCCCAAAAACAGCCAAAAATTAAAAA
>JAFBJQ010000234.1:0-30253 GCA_016785345.1 Trinectes maculatus | reverse complement strand
TGATATCAACCGTGTAGACCCTGTGTTGTGAATAAACCTACGGTATTGCCACGATCCCGAACGCATTTGTGTCCGTGTGCATCTCCTTACTGGCTGCCGCTGCACCACCCCCCCAATTCCCCCCCCCCGCCAATTCACATAAGTAAACACAAGGCAGAGTGGGTGCTGGAGAGACAGAGAGAGCGCTCACCAACTAGTTCCTGTGAGAAGTCTGTACATATTTACGGGGCAAACCGCTTAAGCCGAAACAAGGAAGTTCACGGGAGATGTGTTGTTACCGCGAAAACAACGTTACATGCGACCGTCGTAACTTGAGGACCCCTTGTATATATATATATATATATATATATATATATATATATAAAACATATCAAAGGGGTCAAAGGTTAAGGATCAATGTTTAACTGTGACAGATGAGGATGAGTTAAGCGTCACACTCTGAGATTCGTGTCCTGTTGAGTGGTACATTTTGGTCTTCCACACCCTTTTCTGTCCTTGTTAGATCCATTAATGTTTTTTTTCTCTGCAGACCCTTTCAACAAAATCCAAATCCAAGTTTTTTTGCTATAACACATAAAGAAAAGCCTTCGTCAGTCAAGACGACCATAGACTGGCATGTTTCAGCAAAAAGTTTGTTTCTCTCTTTGTAATTTAGAAATTACAAACTCACATTACATTGTTTTTCATGCATCCCTGCAGTCCATCATAGTCTACAGGGCATTTAACCTTTATCATAAATATAACCACCCATTGTGAATTGAATTCTGTAAAGTGACTTTTCTATTTCATCATAGCTATTTCATCTTATAACTATTGTAAATGCACTGTGATGAAATTAATCCCATAGTACTGCAAATGCAATAGTCTTACTTTTAACCAAAGTCATGGACCCATGAGTTGTTTGTCCTCTTTCAGAAGCTTGCGTGGAACCAGTGACATCAGCAGGATTATTTATGGGTCTTGATATGACGCGCGCTGTCCTTTCCTGTGAGCCTGTAGCTCAGCATTTTTATTGACAGATTTACCCCAGTGTGCATAACGATGGTCGTGCGCAAGGCGAGAGCTGTATTTCAAGCCCGGGCAAGTGGGAAAAACATAAAGTACACTCCAGGGCTAAGATGAGGTAGCTCCTGATGAACTACAAGATTGCTGCATATCCAAAACCACCAACATGTCAAATTATCATTATTATTATTATTAGTTGTAGTAGTAGTAGTAGTAGTAGTAGTAGTAGTACCATCATTATTATTATAGTTGTTATTAATTCCGCCTCCATCGGTAATTCTAGCAACTCTCAGCTCCTTGTGTTTTTGCCTCTTGATCGTTCTGTGGATTTCAACCATTGTGCCGTGACACACCACTGTGCCATGAGTGCTCGTCATGTGTGCCGTGGGAAACTGTCCAATTTCACTTAATTGGTCAAACAATATTTAGTCACTGCAAATGATTGTTTGTGCCTGTGTTATGGGTCTATGTTGTTAGATGTATTGATGACATGTCTGCAGACATTGAAAGTGTTGTTTTGGAAATGTTTTGTAACATTTTCTAACTCTTCTTTCTCTTTGATTGCTGTTGTGCCACAGGATGTAAAAAATATGCCATGTCTCAAAAAAGGTTGAAAAACACTGGCCTACAGTGTGTGACATTTTCTGAGCTACAACCTCAGCAATCATACAAATATTCCAAATATATTCATATACTGTATCTGTGTGATCTAAAATCACTTAATACTGTATTAGTGAAATTATTCACTAATATCCACACAAAATATTTATTATCATAAAACATTTGTTTGTATCATGTGGGCATCTGCAACAGTGTTGTCAGGGTTGTGCGGAGTAGAATTCCACAAATGCAAGCTGGATTCGAGGTTAACAAAATAATTAGTTTATTTACAAATTGTCCTGAACAAAAAACAACTCTAAGTCCTTGTATTGTAGAGCGAGCCAAAAAACTAGACAAGGTGTGCAAAAAATCAAGGAGGCAGAGCTGGTCCTAGTAGCAGCTGACAAGACTGGTGACGTCTGTAGCGGAATAATCCAGCGACGAAGTGAAGACAAAACGCTGCTTAAGAAGCAGACTGATCACCGAATTCAGAACAGGTGTGTCTCGTCAACTGCTCCCAGGAGAACACGGCTCCGCCTCTGGCCACAACACACGCCCTGAAGATGGACAACAGAAAAGAGGGAGGAGGGGAACAGAAGAGAACAACAACAAACCAACAAAAAACCGTAACAAAACAAAACACATGGTCGAAAAACACAGGAACATAACAAGTGTCTCACAATGCAGCATATTACAAGATCTGTCAGTAGCTTTGAGCTCTAAAATGCTATTTGTATAACAACAGTAATAATGGGTCAAGTCTGGTTCAGTTTGTTGCGTGCCTCCCCTACTCCCTGCCACACTGTAAACTCCCTGTCATTACTGTAAATAAAGTAAACAGCTAATTTCAGCCATTTGACGCTCTTCTCCGTTTGTCCACATTCACTCACTGCCTCCCAAATGGGCAATCATTTATTCAGCCTTTTTTTTAACAACATCTCGCGTATGAGCTAATATTAGTTAAACTATTAAAGATATCACAGTCATAATACCAAAATGTTTATGGCAGCACTGTGGGGTGTTGGCACTGTATAGTACGTACAGTACATACTATATGAGTCTCAGCCATGATGCATATTTATGATTTCATCTGTTTATTTATGACTGAGTAATTGGGTGTCAGAGGTTGTACTAAAGGGTCAGAGCACGATTTTACCCCTCACAGAGAAATATGTCCCCAGTTAGCATCATGCCACTTCAAGTGAAACACTGTCCATTAGTTACAAGGTCTGTGTAACTATTCTTTTTAGTCACAGCTTCACACTCTGCTCCTCAGTGTAGGTCATATTTTTCAAGTTGCTATGAATCTTCTTTTTAATTATACACATTATATCATTGTACAGCGGCATAAGATGCACAGATTAATCACCTTTTCTATCCTGCTGCACATAGCAGCTGACAGTGTGTGGGCTTGTGTAATTATGAGGAGGTGGTGAATTTGTGAGTAGGCTCACTTCCTGTTAGGTGCATCATGTGAGGCTGTTGTGAGTCCCTGATCAATTGCTCACTTCACAATCATCGTGCACACACGTACTAATGTTTGTATTAATGTATGTCAACGTATCAACAGAATGTTCATGCATCATCAAGTATCTACCTCAATACAGGTGTCATGTTAACGTTCCTTTTTTAAAATTTATAATATTTTATTTATAAGGCTGCAAAAGTAATTGTTATCATTTTGATTCAAAGGTTAGATAGAGTTTTGCTAAACAGTAACGAAACTGCTAACAGCATTTCCGGGAATGATTTCCTAATAAAAGACAACTTGCTGGGTTTGCATTACTGACGTTCTCAAAACCGATCAACCATTGCGTGATGATTAAGCATTTTGCATTCATATGAAAATACAGTATCTCCTTGTAGAGATTACATTTGCACTGAGTTTATACGGCATATTTTTTCCCACCACAGACAAAATAAACAGTCTGGTTTTACAATCTTTGTCCATTTTCTTGTTTTTTAAATAAGACAAACTTCACAAACTTAATTGCATAGTAATGCATACATTTCATACCCATAATTCTTAGCAATGATGTTAGGGATTCAAATTAACAGGGGTGATAGTCATGGAAAAACAAACGTATTTAGAGACTGGGAGAAATTACATCACAAAGATATTTAAATACAAATTTGTTAATCCACAAATCCTTTACCTGTACCGTGCCAGCACCCGCAGCATCATCCAAACTCCTGACTCATGATTCCTTTCCCTCCCAATAAAGTAACCAAAGATGGAAAGTGATGATGATTCGCGACCTCCGGCTCTCGCCCTACAGATGAACGCATACATTAATTGTTTTAAATGTGCTGATAATGTAATCTTCGTAAAATGCAATGCAGCAAAAAAATTGTGCATTCAAGAAGGGATCGGTATGGTGGGAGTCAACAAAAACTGTCCCAGGTTCAGGAGCATCATGAATGCAGATGCCTCGTGTTTAATGATTTGATTTTAGACAATGATGATAAAAGTCCAATTTAAAAATGACTTATAGAATGATCTTTTCCCTTTTACTTGATTAGTTATTATACCTTAGAATAGCAACCATCCTAACCCTTATAACCATATAGAAAGAAAACTATTTTGTTTTTAACATTTAAACAAGAATGTTTAGGATTACAAGAAAACTCTGAAACATATTTCTGTGTTTCATTAGAATTAATGCATTAAAATCCCTATCTGCAGGCACCTTTATACCAAAACACATGAAATCAAGATTAAACAGCCTGCCCTGATGAAGTAACTTAATTATTCTTGGGAACAGACGTTTTCTGGATGTGTCACTGGTTAGCAACCGTAAATTATAACTCTCTTAATTTAGTACTGTACTTAACAATTTTCTACTTGACAGAATACCTACCCTTTTTGCCTCAGAACATGATTTTATGTCCTAATGATCATGAAACATGTAGATGGCTTTGGTCTGAGCACAACAAATATCAGCTGAACTGTTATTATCCACTTTGAACCTGAATATTTGGTGTGTCCACCTTTTGCAACAGTCACACATTTGCTTCCTGGGACTCTTTCATCACCATCAATTTAACACCATCACACCTGATAATGATCACACAAGTCATTTGGCGTCTTCTATGAAGGAACAAGATTGTGTGACACTGTCAATGAAATAGACTCAGTCTTCTTATTATGGCTCTATTCTATGTTTTATAGAACATGATGATAATGACTTTGTGGATATTTCATTTGTTTTATGGGTATTATTTGCTGATTCAACAAAAACAACTGCAACCTGCAAAGTTAGACCAGCACTATATTTCACTGTCATATATGTAATGATATGTTTACACATATGGGTTCTCTAACTGTGGTTTACAAAAAAAAACATTCTCCAAGGCCTGAATTCACATTAATTCAAGTAGAACTTGACACTTTGGTAAGATCCAGTAGCTCAAGAAGTCACCCCCACATTACACAGAACAAGGTCTCGAACTTCAAAATGCTCGGGAGTGAGGAACTTCATCTGCAACAGCTTTTACCAAGAGACGAACGACAGGCATGATATTTTGTCATACTCGTTGCCATCTTGACACATCGATCCTCAGCCAGGCTGTGATGAATACCCCAAGTGTGAGTCAGCCAGTCTCTAGTCCTTGACAAAGCTCTGGGTAAGCGTCTCTCAGCATGCATCAAGAGGCCAATGAATAGCAATCTGGCCTTGCACCCCCCCTCACCCTCCTACGCTTTGTGAGTCTGTTGTGCATAATGCAATGCAGCAGCAGGACAAGGGGTAATTACCACAATCAGATGAGGGTAGCATCAATTTCAGGTGAACCGTGGGGAGTAAACGAAGCAAGAGGAGGAGAAAAAGGAGAGAGGGATGAGTCCCTGCATGAGGGAGAGAGAGAAGGAGGTGGAGAGGGAGAAGAACTCCGAGGCCTTGTGTCATAAAATTGCCACCTGCATAATTAATCATGCTGGGAAAATCTATTTATCAACCCCCTTTCTTTATTGCATTCTCCTCCTCTGCTCTTTCTACCTTTATTCTAGCAGACCTTCAATCAGTGTTGTTTCTCGTCACGTTTTTTCATTAACAATGTGGTAGTTTTTGTAAAAATGACCAAAATAGCTTGTTTGACTTATGCATTTTTGATTTAAAAAAGTGCAGATCTCAGTGACAAACCCTTTGCATATCCTGTATTATGACTTCAAAATAAAAGCATTCATAGTACTTCATTCATTCATCTTTCAACACGTTTCTGTGTTTTGATGTGTATGTGTGTGTGTTTTAATATGAGGGGCCGTTTAGGCCACATTCTATGAGAGGCTATGAGAGGCCCTCATATTTTAACATACATACATACATACACACACACACACACACACACACACACACACACACACACACACACACGCACGCACACACATATGTATATATATATACATACATACATACACATAAACAAACATTAGGTGCTAAAAAGAGCTTCACCAACCTAATAGTTTAAGCACCACAGGCAGCAGTGGGAGTTGTCCACTGGAATAGAGATTAGAAGTCTGGTTGAAAAAAAAAAGAGAGAATGTACAAACCATCACCAAAAGCCTAATGCACGAGCAGGACCCCAGGGAGCTGCAGGCAAGTTTTTAGGGGCCACTTACCCAATTATAGAATAGAGAGGAGGGGAAAATAAAGAAAAAGAAAAGAATGGAAAGGAAGGGAAGGGAAGGGAAAGATAGATAAAATGTCTAATGTAAGAAATCATACAAGCTTTAGGGCTTTACTTAACCAGCCACAATCAACCTGTAACTGTTATACATTATTTTTTTTTTAAGTTGTGATTGGTTTTGTTTCTATTCTCTTTTTTCATATAACTGTTTGTTTCGTGTCTTAAATCAAAGACACACAGACACAGAAACACACAAACCCATCAGTTGCATTATGTCGGGGCTATTTTTTCCCCAGTATAGTGTATAATTATGCACTATTTCAAGTGTACTTCCATTTGTCATAATGAGTAATTCGCAACAGCTACGCACCTGCTGAGGATGAATTATAAGACAGAGGGTCCTGTCAACATTTTTTATACAGTCCGTCATACCCAGTCTGTTATCTGGCCTTCATTATTATTCACAATGATCCAAAATTCAGACTGCGGCAAAGAGAAGCTGGACGTGATAATTATTATTTCATGAGCAATATTACTCATCAAAATCAAGGCAGCCCTATTTCATTTTAGTATGTCAAAATAACAAAAGCAGATGTTGTAATGTTTTGTTGTCTTTTTTAAGTACTTTTCTTGATTATCCCCTTGAGAGGTCACTGAGGGCCATACTTTTGCAATCTTTCTCATTCTGATATTTGTAATTTTATCTTGGGAGTAAGGTGTTTTGACATAATAATGAATTCAAATACTAAAAATATATACTGTATATGACAAATGTTGGAGAATAGTGTGGTGAAAAAAGAATCAGCAGATCTGAGCAGAAACGTGCAGAAACATGCAGTCAGCATCAGGGAAGAAGCACTAACACACAAAACGAGGCTACATATGGAAACGGAAAAGCTTTCATTCACAAGAATTTTGCATTCACATTTGAATTGTATTGCCTTCACAATCTATAGGTTATAAGTGCCGACTCAGTGGTTCACATGTTTATCATTAGATTACAGTAACACACACATTTTGACAAAGGAGGATGTCAAGTCAAAAGATATAATGGTTCTTGGCTTAAATATTTTTGAATGCAAACGTAATGGAATATGGAAACACATTAAATATGTACTTTGCAATGATCCAAGTGTACTTTATCCAAGTGTAATCTACATTATCATTTAGCAGTCAATCAAATTAAATGTATATATATCATCCCAAATCCCAAATCATAATGCCTCATAGAGTTTCACAATCTATACATAAGCTCAGTGGATGCTGCATGCATCATTAAGGATAGAACAATGCTAACGTTTAAATGAGAGTTGAGACAAAGCAAGAAATAGCGTGAGAGAGAGAAGGTAGAGCAGAGATGAAGCAAGTGACAAACCTACATAAATTAAGTTGTGCGATCATAATAATCATAATAAAAGCAACAATGTTGTCAGAACCTTAGTAATACATCATAACAAACAACTACTACTAATACTACTACTAACAATAATAATATTGTTTTGCAAGTATTTAGAGGTAAACCACACGAAACGTCCTTTGGGAACATTAATATTATACTAAATTTAATAGCAATCAATACGCTGCTAGCAGTTACCCATGTTTTTCTTTTTACCACCATTACACTACATTACAACACATCACATTACTTCACAGTATATGTTTTTATCATCATATCATCATTCATCTATTTTTTATTATGTTTATTATTTATCTTAACGAATACCAATACCACATTACATAACACAACAGTGGTCATTGTATTTTACTGAGGTTAAAAAATAAGTTTGTCTATTTTAATTCATTCTGAATAAGTGCACAATTCAATAGGTCTGGTGCTCTAGAAACGCCACACCACAGTAAAACTAATAAAATAATAGATAATAATTTGAAAAAAAATTGAGTGCGCTTTCTTTTATATTCTTTAGGCCCCCTCACGGCACTGCTGATGACCCAGCAGAAAAGTCGTATTCAGAAGATGATGGAAGCCGTCAGGACGCCTATATCTGTAGGAGGCAGAGAAATGCAGTGTAGAAAGGAGAAAAAAAAAGCGACTCTCGAGGTTCACTTATATCTATATCTTCCCATGTTGGAGGCTTTGATATTCAAAACTCAATAGGGGTTTTTTGGGCCTGTGAGCATCATGGAGATAAGGCCATTTTAAACCTTTTGCAGCCTCAGGCCTCAATGAGATACTTATTTCACATTAAGCTTTTCAGCTTGTTGTTCAGCTTTGGGCTCAAAGATTCAAGGAATAATTTACATCCCCTGCTGCCTTGAGACAAACTAGACTGCTGACCCTTTTTTTTGTGGACTTGAACACAAGTTTAGTTGGTTTTTGGCTTATTGAAAGTGACTGCTGCATATGCTGCCTTGTCTTTTTTTCCCCATCCCATTCCTGCACCCACTTTAGCACCTTATTGCCCATGGGGACCTTTTGTATCCTCTAACTCCACTTGTCTTCATCTTACCTAGTGGATACTGACAGAGATATGACTCAATTTCAGGGTTAAAACCTGTGAATATGAGCGTTTTGTGCCAGGTATGGCTCAGTGGTGCTGCTGATGGAGACAGGACATGCTGCCAACAATATACTGAATGTATATGTATTTAAAGAAGTAACTTACTTATTTACTTATTTAAAAAAGTAACTTACATACACGTGTGTGTGTGTGTGTATATATATATATATATATATATATATATATATGTAGGGCAGTTGCCTTGTCTTCATCTTACCTAGTGGATACTGACAGAGATATGACTCAATTTCAGGGTTAAAACCTGTGAATATGAGCGTTTTGTGCCAGGTATGGCTCAGTGGTGCTGCTGATGGAGACAGGACATGCTGCCAACAATATACTGAATGTATATGTATTTAAAGAAGTAACTTACTTATTTACTTATTTAAAAAAGTAACTTACATACACGTGCGTGTGTGTGTGTGTGTGTATATATATATATATATATATATGTGAGTGGGTGCGTGAGTGGGTGCGTGAGAGAGAGAGAGAGAGAGAGAGTGAGAGAGAGAGAGAAAGGAAAGACAACAGAAGACAATGCAACGGTTTTGAATGTTTGTCCCGTGTGAGCCACCGTATTTTAAGGGGATTGGCCGCGCGAGCGCCATCTTGGTTAGTTTTTGTTTTACCACTGTAAAGGTGACCACGTTGAAGCTGCCCTCTCCGATATATATGAATGTTTCTGTTATAAACTGTTGCAAAGTATTCTGTGGAAATAATATGTGTTGAAATTAATATGAATAGTTTTAAAACAGGTAGCGTGAGTTAATTTTATATATTTTTCTAAATGGTTATGTCGGCTGTGAGTTAGTGGGTTTGCAAGCGTGTAACGTTTTTTATTATTTTTTATCACACTGACATGTGGAGTTTTTGTTTTACCACTGTAAAGCCGAGTGAAGTGAGTGAATAAACGGCGCGGTCCAAGCCACGATCTACGTCACCCCCGTGTGTCCGGCTCGTCCCTCTGCACTACCCTCCCCACACACCGCCATTACCCATACACAACACAACGCAGAGTCTCCGGGTGCCGAGAGGAGCCAGAGGCAGCGCGTACACGGGCTGGGTTACATATATATATATATACAGGGGGTCCTCGAGTTACGTCGGAGATCCGTTCCTGAGAATGTGTCGAAACCGAATTCCGACGTAAGTCATACCATACATTCATTGTGCCATTGTGCATACATTGTGCCACCAGATGTCGCTATAACACCATGCTAAAATAAGAGTTTATTATGGTGAATTGCCTTTTTTGTCCCTTTTGTCCATCTTGACACACCGTAGGGGTTGATATTGCGAGTGTAATGAGCATTTCCTTTAGATTTCTTATATCAACCGTGTAGACCCTGTGTTGTGAATAAACCTACGGTATCGCCACGATCCCAAACGCATCTGTGTCCGTGTGCATCTCCTTACCGGCTGCCGCCCCCCTCTCCCCGGCCATTTTACATAAGTAAACACAGCTGTGGAGTTGCCGGCAGGCTCTGCAGCACGTCTCTCTGTCTCTCTGCAGCGCTCAGAGACAGAGTGAGCGCTCAGCAACTCGTTCCCGTTTGAAGTCTGTACGTATTTACAGGGCAAACCGTTTAATCCGAAACAAGGAAGTTCACGGGAGATGTGGCGTAACTACGAAAACAACGTAATTCGCGACCGACGTAACTCGAGGACCCCCTGTGTGTATATATATATATATATCCAATTGGTTAATCCAACGATGCTGTTTTAATGAATGTAGAGGAATATGCAATCATTCATGTGTTGTGTTGTGACCAGGCATTAGTGAGGCTTGATTTCTCTTTTTTTATTGTTCATTTTTCCAAGCTACCTCATACAGGTTAAATGGTTAACCACAATTATTTGAAAAATAATTAAAGAAAGAAAACACCCATTGGACCATGAAATGAGTGGTCCAATGTGAGATGCAAACATCCAACTTTGTGAGATGCAAAAGACTAGGTACTTTATCACCATTGTACCACTCTTTTAAAGGACAATGATTACTGAACACAAACGATGAGCAAGTTCAGCCACGTAAACGTATTATGTATTTGTCCTCACTGACTTTACAACGATTTTCAATCCACTATCACATGTTCAGCTCTTTTTTTCCTCACTCTTTTCTGGCTGTAGTTTCATCTTCATAAAAACCTCACTGACCGTATTATCAAACAGCCCATCATTATAAAGACAGCCTATGATTACTGTGCCAATTAATTCAGAGATAATGATAGTGTGTTTCCATATGTTGCTGAATGATCTGCTTGGTACCAAAATGATGAAAGGCCTGAAAATCTGCAGGCTGCTCATGGTTAAATAACCATTTTACAATACCTGGTTGGAACCACTGTATTAGTTTGTAATATTGAAAACATACATAGTACTGCTGGATTTAAAATGCAGTAAAAAGTCATCAGGTAGCGTACTGTTCACACAGTCGTAAAACCCTGGATTTGTGACTCTAACCTTTTGCGTAGTGCACAATTTCCAATGACCTGTACCTTTTGCAGCAATAAAAAGAAGCACCAGCAGCCTTAATTCAAAAAAAGAAACACTCCATGAACTTCATAATAAGAGGAGTTTGCTCATAAAAAGATGTCAGCTTTTCTACATTTATTATCAGATGATTAAATAAAGTATCTTTTATTTATCTTTGCAAAAAAGTCAGCGAAGTTGTTGATGTCCACAGCAGCATCTCTGTTGTGCTGCCTCGGTGAGTGAGTCTGCTTTTTTGTGAGTCCTTTCTAGATTCTTATTCTTATTCTTATTCTTGTTCTTGTTCTTGTTCTTGTTCTTGTTCTTGTTCTTATTCTTATTCTTATTCTTATTGGTGGTACCAATGGGGGTAGTAATAGTAATTGTATTTTTGTTGTTGTAGTTATGCTGCTACTGCTAATGATTCCTGCTCTGGAAACATTGGATTGTCTAAAATTGTATAGCAGTATTTCTCTCACGGCTTTTTTCTGTATTTACATTCTTCTCCCGACTCACATACGTCCACGGAAGAATTGGAGCCATGGTTCTCCTGTGGTTTGTAATGATGCATTTTGATTCAATTTTTCTCCGTGTGCAAATTCACCGATCTAAGGGGGGTAGTGCTCCAAGTGGAGAAACTCATCAACCCATTCGAACTAGAACAAACAAAGTGTGAGTGTGAAAAAAAGCCTAAGAAGATAAGATATTAAAATTGAACCACAGAGTCACAGAGTGTCAATTTTAGGATTATGTGCTATTTTGCTCAAGTAACACAGATAAATGGGAAAAACTTTGGAATTTAATAAATCAATAAAACTAAACAATAATTGAATCCAAAGAGGGAATATTTTGGCTGAATGAGTGAGAAAATAGAAGACATAAGTATGAGTGTAATTTTCCAGTACACTGTTGGTTGGTTGGTCAGACTGTTCAACATTCTATATAGAGCAGGTCAGATGGTCATAAGATTTTCTATTTAAGATATTCAAGATTTCTCAAGCATAAAACCACCACCTTACATGTCTTTCCACTTGGGTGTTGTGACATTTGCAGCCACAAGCACATTTTAATCTTTTATTCTTGACTTACTGTGAGGCTGGTTTCTACTGGATGTGCCTTAAACATAGTTGTTGCATTGCTGTTGTTTTTGTCAGTAAATATGTGTTTCACTTTTATCTTTTACAATGATATTTGCCGTAGCTGCTGGATGTTATTAACATTATTCAGTGAAGATGCATGTGGTGATGTTTTACTTCCAGGTACTCAGCAACCCGCCTTTGTAATCTGATGGGTAAACAGCCTCAGGTTGCAGCTCAGCCTCTGCACGGCATACCGCATTTCGATCACACTCCTGTGACAGAGAACACCTGTGGACGACTGCTGAAGATAAGACTTGTCAAGTGCACCGAGAAGCAGCACCGGCAATGCATAGTAATGAGCATGCAGGAACGACTAGCATCTCAAGCCAATTTTACCCTGATGGCTTTTTCACCAAAATGGGCACAGAAAATTTTAATTAGCTCCGCTAATGTGGGTGATTAAATAAACCTGGCACCGGTAATCTCTGAGCAAAGAAAAGAGTAGCACTAATCCTGTTTGGAGATATATACCCCCACCCCCTGCTTGTCTTCTGACAGTTTCCTTGTCACCTCTAGTGCGTATTATATGTCACATTTGGATTCGAGACAAACTGCAGCCTTTATTTCTTTCAGCTTAGATAACAGGTATCAAATAAATAGAAATGTGTCAGTATTGTATCCATAATTACCAGATAAGAATGTTTTCTCCAGAAATACAGCCCCTTGTCGCTGTTCCGAACTGTTATTGTTGAAGTAACACAAGGTCACCACAGCTTTAAGGCCTCTAATAAAACCTATCTGTGTTGCATTTCAATGGGATCACAGTCGGGCCTTTAGAAGCTACATTGAAAGATAAAAGACACTTGCACCATGTATTGCACTCGGTTGAAAAAAAATCTTTTCTTATGAAGGAAAAAGAGTTTTTAAATGTCACTGTCTGCTTTGTCACATTACATGTGATACTACAGTTCTTACAAATTTTATGGTAAATATAGTGATTTGCATGTGTATTTCATATCTCCTTTATATAACTTACTTTGATATTAGTGTACAGTATGTACAATATGTTGAAAGTGTTAATGTATGGAAAAACAGTAACTTACAGTAACCAAAGGAGATCATATTGGTTTTAACTGGTCAATAAATAATTTAGGTGCAGTTATAGAGGGACTGATGCACTTATTCAGTCATTTGTGCTCTAGATTCCTGTGCGTTTATGTTATGATCTCTTGTTTATATCTAGTATACCTCATTTGGTACTGAGTTACTTATTTTTACAACTGCACTGGAGAGGAAGCAAAATAAGTCTTGTTTTCAAGGTGAACACAAGCTGATGCAAGAACATTTCATTTTGTACCTACATGCAACTTGCTTTAGTCCATAAGATTCAATTATTAGGAATAGAATCCCACTGAGTTAACCTCTCTGCTTATCATGATGAAATGTAATTTTTATTACTGTCTATGTTATTCTAATTGTCTTTAACACATAGAATAATTTTATCACAGTAGCTGATTTATTTTCTTATGCTGCTTTAAAAAAAGGATTTTTTTCCAAGTACAATTTATGTGGATTTCATTATGTGAAACAGTGTTAAAATGTAACAAACATGGGTATGTTTTGGCTAAATCTGATTATGCTTCAATAATATCAAATGTATTTTTCGGTCCTAATAAACAGATTTAATTAGTGGGACAATGCTATTGGCAGGATGCACTATCATCTCAATCCACCTTTGTCCTGTGAGGACTTTAAAGAATGCCAAATTATTCATTCCCATCCTGACTGTCTCCTCAAACTCCCCTGCATGTAAATCCAAAGATACATTCTCTCCTCATTACCGATAGTGGTAATGAGAAACAGGGAAAAGAGCATGTACTTGTCACTATTGGCTGGAGTGTGTTGATAAATAGTCCCAATTAGCGGTAACCTTCAAGGAGCCACTTGAGGGTTTTACCACAAAATCAGCTTTGTTTGCCTGGAACAAGCCCTCATGTTCAAGTGACTGATCTCTAAACTGCAAAGAACGAATGTTATCCTTGGTTTTGCGAAAACTGAGAGACAATTTAAGTTTGTGCTTGTTGCTGTAGAAAATGGATGGATATATTGTTTATATATATGTGTATGTGTGTGTGTTTGAAATGGCTGATGTTGTGTTGCACACTTATCTTCTATGCTATGTCAGTAATTTTAGTTTCTTATTCAGTATATTCAGAATTAATATTGGCATAGCACCCAATAGGACCTTGACAGTACACAACTTGGTTTTAAAACATGACGATTGAGATGAAAGACCAATGGAGAATTTTAGTGTTGAAACAAAATTTAGAAAAACAAAATCATGTTAGCCATTCCCACGGTGAGCCGCATACATGTATGTGCGTCTTGGTTGTGGTACTCACGATGCAATGGCACTGAGTTTCTTAACAGGCTCTTACACCGAGGGGAGCTCCTTGAGATGCTCACGCATCATAAGTAATTAATTTCCCTAAAGTTCATAATCGCAGAGTTAATTGCACTTGTTTACATCTTCAAAGGTATCATCAGAAGGCCCTCTGGGTATTCATGAGTCCTTGATTATAGACGCATTTTAGCATAGAAGTTGGTTTAGTCCTGAAGCACCTGACAGTGGCAAGAGCAAATGACACAAATGCATGATTAATGCTGTTAAGACAGCAGTCACCAGTTTGTCTTAACAGCAAAGGGTTCTGCTAAAAAAGAGAGAAATGTATGTACTTAATCTAACTACCACGCAATGCATAAAAATAGATATGTAACCAGTACAGCGCAGTTCATGTCTTTAATTAATCCTGTCCATTTCCTTGAACATGAATTACATGAGCACTGATGTGGTAGTTTTTTCAAAAAGAGAGGTTACCTGTACATTTTCATATAGTTGGCACTTTAAAGAATAATTCTGGTTTGTTTCAAGGGGAGACATCTTAATCTTTCCCTCAAGCTCTGGATCTCGTCCTAATATTATTTAGGTGTCAGTTAAGAGTCAGGTGAGACATTAATGGAGTGTATCTTAAGAAACAGCTCGGTGGATAAAGTGTGGTGCACTGGAGTAGAGACATGATTAAATTTATTTAAATGTCCACTTATGCTTTAAATGCCATATACTGTACCTGACGTACCTTAATTTCGAGTCTGTGGTATGTATATGGACATTTTGGATGTGCTTGGGGAATAAAAGTCAAATTAAGTGACCAAAGTTATTAAGCATCTATATCACTAGGCGTCTTATATTTATAGACACTCTATAAATCTACAGCTGTAGAGCTGTTAGAACAGTAGAACAGTAGAAAGTAAGAGGACGTTTTGTTATCACATGTATTTTTGCTTTGTCCGTGCACTCCACAAAAGAATGGCAATCCCCAAACTGCTGACAGCGACGGCACATCTTGCCACCTCAGCAAACTCGCAAACAGTGTTCAGAAAAATTCTGTTTATTTTGGAAATGCCTTCCAAAACCTGTGTATGCAGTGTAGCTGTGTATGAAATCCAGAGGCTCAAGTTAACATCCACCATTTGCTTGGCTTCTCGGAGTACGACAGAGGAATTCATGCAAGTCAGTGGGTGCAGCAGTACAGAGATCTCCCACTCCAGATGGCTGCTGTGTCGGGCACCCCAAAGAACACGGAGCCTACTGACGACCCTGGGCATTGTTAATGAGCAGAGGATGTGGGTATCTCAGCTCCTCAACTAAGCGGATGATGACAGCCACCTGTACAAAGTAGCCCGTGGGAGGCGAAGAGGACTCTTGTAAGTGCTAACAGCATCTTTTCACTGAAAGCTAAAAATGTGAAAACAGCTTGGTGCGTAAGTCATGAATGGCCTTGGACAGAAGCAGTATAAAATCCCTTAAGGTATGTGATTTGCTGCATCGCATTGCTGCATATCTCCAAATCCTACCGTTTTCATAAAATCTTGGAACGATCAAAGGCAATCATGTCCTACAGAGCTTCTATACAAATGTTTACTTTTTAAAATTATTGTCATTTTCCATTTATCACGTTTACATATTTTTTTCATTACTGTTATTTACATGTAATCATATTACATATTTTATGTTCTTCATTTGTTACACCATCACACATGTCTTGTCCTAGTAGAGTAATGGGTTCTGTACATGGGGGTGGGACTTGATTTAAAAAAAAATAATCTAATCAATTACAGGCTATACATATATATATATATATATATATATATATATATATATATATATATGTACTGTAGTGTGTGTGTTTGTGTGTGTGTGTGTGTGTGTGTGTGTGAGTGTGTGCATGTGTGTGTGTGTAGTGCATATATACAGTAAGTTCAGACAAAGCTGTTGAAGTGCATTTGCACGGACCCAAAAGCACAAGGACACAGCGAGTAAAAGTTCAAGGCTTTATTTAAAGCACAAGAAAAGTCTCTTGGATGAGGAAACCAGGAGGCTCTCTGTGTTGGTACAATCACATTAATTTAATGTCATTGTTTTAGAACTAACATAAGGAAAACGCTGTGGTGCTTTTTCAAATTGTGAAAATTTAGAATGTTTTCTCTGAGCCAAAGATGAGGAGCCTCTTTGGCCAGACGCTTCAGAGCGAAGCACAGAGAGAGGGCCTGTGTACCTGCTTGCCTAGGCCTGGGAGACCGGTGGCCAGGCGACCATTAGCTCGGCTTGCGACCTCGTCCGCCCGCCGTGGGTTCCTTCGGGAGGTTGTGTGTGACTGAGGGTTTTCTCGCTCCGCTTGCACATCGTTGGGTGGGTTACCCCCTTCAGGGACACCAGCATGCAGCCACCCTTTGGCCTCCAAGTGCCAGAGACACGCACAGTATGGTGCTTCTGTCCCCAAGAAGAAAATGAGGGTGTTGGATCCTTGGCTCTTAAAGTAGACGCCTTGGCCTCCGAGTTTGCTCAGATTAAGGCCCTTCTCCTTAATTTGCAGCCTGGTGATCTCTCCGCTACAGATGGCTCTGCTGCTACTCTGGTTGAGAGCCAGGGTGAGAGTGATAGCCTAGCTTCTTTACCTCAGTATGCTAGCCACCATGACGAGGATACACTATCTATTGCAGCCTCCTGCAACCTCTTTTCCAATGTAGTAGTAGTAAGGGCCAAGTGGAACCTTAAGAAGTTTCCCCCCTGCCTTGCATGGGTCAGGTGTGGACTCCATGAGGGAAGTTGAGATCTTTCCACAGTTAAGCGGGCCATTCAGTTGCCTGTCTCACGGCTTGGACACTGCCCCTGCAGAGGCTGCTCCCTGTAATGACTTTTTCAAGCATGCCCCGCAACCATCTGCCTTTAGGGTTCCATCCTCTGAGCCATACATCAATGAACTTCAGAGGTGTTGGCCGGATCCCAAGGCGCACCTCCACCTGCCAAGTGACTGTATGTAACGTAGTTACACTTACTCTTAGTTTGTTTTTATTTTTTGTCACTTCACTAACTCTCCTGTCATTTCAGATCCTGCCCTTCTTCCCTGCCATGTAATCAACTCATTCCCCTCACCTGGTTTTCCCCGCCCATCTCCTCACCTGCAGCTCATCTGCTCATTTGTTCCTCAGTATATATTCTAGTCCATTTCCACTTGATCCCTGCCAGATTGTCTTGTGTTGTTCATTGCCAAGCTATCCAGCATTTTTCCAGTTCTGCCTTCGTGTTCTGATCTTGTTTTTGCCCCTCTTGGACTACGGATTCTGCCTGCCCCTTGTCGGATTTGTTTGCCTGTTTTCTTATCTCCTAGTTTTGACTATGCCTGTTTTTGGACTAAGTAAACTGATTTTTCCCTTGCAACTCGCCTGCCTTGTTGTTGTGCTTTTGGGTTCTCTTTTGCCAGCACCAGTGGTCGTGACAGAACAATCTGGCCACCATGAACCCAGCCGACACGGACTCAATCTGCAATGAGCTTAGAGCACAGGCCAGCGCTCTTCAGCGCCATGACGAACAACTTACCTCCATTTCAGGCAGCCTACAGGAGGTGGCGGCTCGTCATGAGAGGAGCTTGGGCAGCATTCATGACCTTCTCCGCGGCTCTCACTATCAGATCGTAGCCCGGCCCCTGCATCGTTTGTCAGCCCTCCTGTACAGACTCTTTCTGTGTCGGATGCTCGTTTGCCTCCCCGGTGCTCCGGGTAGCTGCCAGCCGTTCCTCGTGCAGTGTTCCCTTGCCTTTGAACTCCAGCCTTCCACCTTCCCCACCGAGAGGTCCCGGGTGGCCTACATCGTCTCTCTGCTTGCCGGCAGAGCTAGAGACTGGGGGTCCGCAGAGTGGGAGAAGGAATCCGCCATCTGTTCGTCTGTCAAGCTGTTGTCCGATGAGCTACGGAAGGTTTTTGACCATGTCACACCCGGAAGAGAGGTTGCTCGGGGTTTGTTTAACCTGGCGCAAGGGGAGAGGTTTCTGATTACTCTATTGAGTTCCGCACTGTAGCAGCTGAAAGTAACTGGAACGCTGCTTCGCTCTTCGATGCCTTCTACAACGACCTCTCAGATGACATCAAAGATGAGCTGGCGGCCCGTGATCTTCCTGCTGATTTGGACGCACGTGTCTCTATCTCTGTCCGCATAGACGGTCGTCTACAGGAGTGGCGGCGGGAGAAAGTTCGGCCCGCTGCTTCACCTGTGCGGAATAACCAGCCATCCCACCTGCAGCGCACTAATCCACCTTGTGACGCTCCTGAACCTATGCAGCTGGGCAGGACACGCCTGACTACAGCAGAACAACAGCGCCGTCTAAGGGAGAACAGGTGTCTGTACTGTGGTCAGGACGGCCATTTTGTCTCTTCGTGTCCAGTAAAAGACATGGCTCATCAGTCATCCAGAGGGCGCTGGTGAGCCGGACTGTGAACTCTGAAATGCCCTCTCGGTCTTTGGTTCAGGTTAAGCTGTTCTGCTCCGGGAATTATCAGACTGTCTCAGCCCTCATTGACTCTGGGGCGGATGAAAGCCTGTTGGATGTGACTCTTGCCTCCCAGCTGGGTCTTGGTCGGGTGGTTTTGGAAAAGCCTGTCGAAGCCTCAGCTTTGGATGGTCGTCTCCTCTTCAGGGTTACTCATCGATCAACTCTCCTCCAGATGACCATTTCGGGTAATCACACTGAGACTCTTTCTTTTCACCTGATGCTCCACAACAACCTGTCATTTGGGGGTTTCCTTGGCTTAGAAGACATAATCCGCACATTGACTGGTCTTCAGGAAGTATACTGAGTGGAGTACTCATTGTCATGCTGTCTGTTTGAAGTCTGCCCCGTCATCTGCCTCTGGTTTGTCTGTCCCCTCTGAGTTTCCAGACCTGTCAGGGGTTCCTATGGATTACCTGGATCTTAAGGATGTTTTTAACAAGGACCGGGCCACCTCTTTGCCACCGCATCGCCCTTACGACTGTGCCATTGATCGCCTTCCAGGTACTTCACCTAGGGGGTGAAGTACCTGGAAGGTGTTTCAGGAACTGTTATCAGTTCCTGAAACAAAGGCTATGGAAAAGTACATCAATGACTCCCTGGCGGCAGGGATCATACGACCTTCATCGTCACCCGCTGAAGCAGGATTTTTTTTTTGGAGAAAAAGGACAAGACCCTACGACCTTGCATCAATTTCAGGGGACTTAATGACATAACCATCAAAAACAGGTACCCTCTTCCATTAATCTCTTCTGCTTTTGAACTGCTACAAGGGGCGACCATTTTCTCCAAACTCGACCTCCACAACGCTTATCATTTGGTAAGAATCAGGGAGGGTGATGAGTGGAAGATGGCCTTTAATACTCCAAGTGGTCATTATGAGTATTTGGTCATGCCGTTCGGTCTCACTAATGCTCCTGCAGTCTTCCAGGGATTAGTCAATGATGTTCTGCGGGATCTGTTTGCGATGTCTGTTTTCGTGTATCTGGATGACATTCTCATTTTTTCTAAGTCCAGGGAGGAGCATATTGTCCATGTACGTCAAGTCCTCCAGAGGCTCCTGGAAAACCAGCTCTTTGTTAAGGCAGAGAAATGTGAGTTCCACGTTTCAGAGGTATCCTTCCTGGGTTTCATCATCAACGCTGGCTACATCCCGATGGACCCGGCCAAGATCAAGGCAGTCACCGACTGGCCAACTCCATCCACACGCAAGGAGCTTCAACGCTTCCTGGGGTTTGCCAACTTCTACCGTAGGTTCATTCGGAACTACAGTTCAGTGGCAGCTCCCCTCAACGCTCTCACTTCTCTCAGTAAGCCCTTCCGGTGGTCCTCCGGGGCTGAGGCGGCTTTTGGTGAGTTAAAATCATGTTTCACCTCAGCTCCTATTCTCATCTGCCCTGATCCTGCTCGCCAGTTTATCGTGGAGGTGGATGCCTCGGACACAGGTGTCGGGGCAGTTCTTTCTCAGCGGTCGGCTGAGGACCAGAGGGTTCACCCATGTGCTTTTTTCTCCCGGAAACTGGCTCCAGCCGAGAAGAGTTATGACACTGGGAACTGGGAGCTGTTGGCAGTCAAGCTTGCATTGGAGGAATGGAGACACTGGTTGGAGGGGGCGGAGCAACCATTTGTGGTTTGGACTGATCACAAAAACCTTGAGTACATCCGATTGGCCAAGAGACTTAACCCCCGTCAAGCAAGGTGGGCTCTATTCTTTAACTGTTTTGACTTCTCTCTCTCATACAGACCAGGTTCCAAAAATGTCAAACGCGATGCTCTGTCTCGTCAGTTCTAATCAGAGGATTCCCCATCCCAGCCTGAAGGAATTCTCTCCTCTGCCTGTGTTATCGGGGCGGTAACCGGGGAGGTAGAGAATAAGATAAAACGCTCCCACACAGAACACCCTGCTCCTAGTGCTTGTCCAGAGAACAGATTGTTTGTTCCAGATAGCCTCCGTTCTGAGGTCCTCCAGTGGGGGCACTCTTCTCGTCTGGCTTGCCATCCGGGGGTGAGACGCACCCTAGCCCTCCTTCAACAGGGCTTCTGGTGGGCTTCCATAAAAAGGGACACCAGGGAGTTTGTTGCTGCTTCCCATGTCTGCTCTCAACATAAGAGCTCTCGCCAAGCTCCATCCGGTCTCCTTCATCCTCTGCCAGTTCCTCACCGTCCCTGGTCTCATATTTCCCTGGACACCACCTTCTAACGGTAAGACAGTCATTCTCACTGTTATTGATCGCTTCTCCAAAGCTGCCATGCTCATTCCATTAACCAAATTACCCACCGCCAAGGAAACGGCAGAAGTATTGTTGCAACATGTGTTCCAGTTGCATGGTCTCCCATCTGATGTGGTCTCTGATCGGGGATCACAATTCACCTCTCGCTTTTGGTCCGAGTTTTGCAGGTTGCTGGGGGCTACTGTCAGTTTGTCATCTGGTTTTCACCCACAATCCAATGGTCAAGCAGAACGCATGAATCAAGAGATGGAGACAGCTCTGCGCTGCCTTGCTTCCCGCAACCCCTCCTCCTGGTCTGAGCAGCTCCTGTGGATTGAGTATGCCCATAATACTGCCCAGTTCAGCCACTGGTCTTTCACCCTTCCAATGCTCCCGGGGCTACCAACCACCGCTCTTTCTGGAGCAAGAACACAAAGCCAGTGTTCCTTCTGTTCAGGCGTACATCCAACGGTGTCAGCGCACTTGGATGCAGGCCAGCTCTACACTCCTGCGCTCTTCCGACTGCTACCAAAGATCGGCCAATTGACATCGCAATCCTGCACCCCGATACAATCCAGGACAAAGTGTCTGGCTATCTACACGGGATCTTCCCCTCAGAGTGGACTCCAAGAAGTTGGCTCCCCGTTTTGTGGGCCTGTTCTCAATCTCTAAAATAATCAATCCTGTGGCTGTCCGTCTTCTCCCATTTTTCCGGCCAATCGGCCAACCAGCGTATAGACCGGCAGGTCTATACGCTGGTTGGCCGGCAGGTCTATACGCATAGACCGGCAGGTCTATACGCTGGATTGGTAGCGCATCACCCAGTCTTCGACAGGGCTCGGATTTGAACCGGTGACCTCCGGGTCCAAAGCCTCTTGGTCCCAAGCCTGATTCAATGACCGCTTCGCCACTACCTCCCCCACCAAAGGGCATGACCAGATACTCATAGGGCCTGATTTACTAACAATTTGCGCGGGCAAAAACTGGATTTAGCACGCAAACTAACCGGATATGACGTGCTAGTTTGCCCTCACACAGCCAAAATAGCACGCGCAATCCGCAATGTGGTTTACCAACTCGGAAACTAAATGTGTTCACTAATTTGGTATCTTTATTTAGCACGTTTGAAATAACTTGCACAGCTTTGGACACACGTGCTTGCGTCAACATGTTTGGAATGACGGAAGAAACAATAACAGAGCTGCATCGCCTTTCCAGTGATGTCATATCAGAGCTTCTGGAGGAGCTAAAGGATGATTTGGAACCAGTGACAAGCAGGGCCAGACTGGGACAATAAATCAGGCCTGGCATTTTGGAGCAGACCCACACAACGGGCCGCTCGTTAGGAAATAAACTCTTGTGCTGACATGTTTTTTGCTGAATGCATAATAGCATTCTGAGACTGAACAATAGGACCAAATGAGTATGTTAATGTGGTTGAACCAAAAAAAAAAGAAAAGAAAAAGTTTTTTGGGGGGATGCAAAAATTGTTGTAATTCTGCAACAGTGGGTCTTACAGGGTTAACAGCGTGACTGGGCCAGTCCAGTGTCAATCAGCCACTGATCTACTGGCCGCTGATCTATATGGACCAATATACAAATAAAAAAGTGTCTGGACTGTTGGCCCACCAGGACAATGCCCAGTATGCCCAGTATGCCCGATGGCCAATCTGTGACAGGGAGGAGTCCCGCAGTGTCCTGTGTGACAACATTCTGTCAACATTACCTGTGTCCCCCAACCTGGTTTTCCGGTGTGCTGTCACACGTATGAAATGTCACAGAATGGAAAGCTACATCAGATTCCCATGCACTCGGACACATTACATACCGCATAACAGGGCCTTGATGTGGATGCTGGCTTCCCTCAAATTATTGGACCGCTAGACTGCACACATACCCCACGCCCCCCTCATCCCCACCCCCATCAGACAGAGATCACATTTATATAAACAGCACGCACTCTTTAAATGTGCAACTGGTGTGCGATTCATTCCTCACATTAATGACAGATGTGTGATAGCAGTTTATTTTAAGGTGACAGTGCACACCCCCTACACCCCTTCCTCATGATGCCTGTACTCAACCCGACCACTTACAGCACGGACCATCGTGGAGCGCACCTTTGGCGTGTTATAAAGCAGGCTCCGTTGTTTGGACCGACACTGATCAGAGTTGTCTGTTTCGTGCTGCATAACATTGCAAATCAGCACAGAATGCTGCCGGACTGCAGACAGGGGCCAGTCTGATTCAAAGACATGTTTCATAAACCATCTGAGGTGTGCATTTGTTTTATTTTCCACACAATTGAACAAAGAGAAAAACGCATTGATCAAACAAAGCTATATAGAATATATTGTGAACATATTGTGGGACGTAGGCAGTACAGCCTAACTATTTCTAACCAAACAAAACTGAAATAGTAACAGCCAACAAAAAACGAGAACCCAGCCTACATTTAAACGAAATTAATGTCTATTTTTTTCATTTTGGCAGGTTGCACGAGTGTCCACTCTGCGTAACGTGCATGTTTTGGTATTATGGGCTTAACTTGCCCTTCAGCTTCTGGCTCAAGGGTGTCATATCCTTAAATCATCTTCTGCTGGTCCATCAACTGTTTTATTTGCCAAGGTTTTATTATGAGCTTGGTTCTTCTTCATAGATCATGACATCTTTTCTTAATTAATTTCACCTGTCGTTCTTCTTGTTTTACATACAGCATTTACTTTTTCACAAACAGCCTCCCATATCGCGTTTATGAAAAATGGCACTTTAAAATAGAAGTATAAACTGCTATCACATATTTGTCATTACTATTGTTTTTCCGTCATTCATCAAACATGTTGACAACTGCAGCCATGTTTGTGCAGAGGTGTGCCAGTTAGTACATGGCTTTCAGAAATGCAAAATCAGCGCGTTTTTCCGGGTTTAGTAAACCACATTTTTGCGTGCTAGCTTCATCTTTTGCACCAACTCCGCCCAAAATTTTTCGTGTTCTGGCGGAGATGCCCACATTTGCTTATTCATGAAGGCAAACACGCAAAATGAATTGAGCGTGCTATTTCGACCGTTTGAGGGACACAATCCTCGTTGTGCCCGGTTAGTAGATCATACAACACACTGCAAAAAAAAATATTTACATAGGGCGGGCTCCACCACGATTGCACCCGCAAACCCACAACACGCAAACCAATAGTGTGTGCAAAATTGCACGTGCAATCTTAGTAAATCAGGCCCATGGTGTCCTGTGGGTGAACTGAAACCTGTTTTCCACTCATCCCCCTTCCTGATCCAGACTAGATGGTACGTGTTTCAGAGATCAAATTTGGTGACTACATGGGCGTATTGGAGCTGTTCAAATGCGGAGTAGATGAGTGGAAGCAGGTATTGATTCTTGACAGTGATCACGTTAAGGGGACTTTCATCAATAGATGAAGAGAGAAGAGAGCCACCTTTCTTTTTGACAAAAAAACCCCCTGCTCCCACAGGCGACAAGGGGCGGATCAGTCCAGATTTGGGGGAGGTCTCAATATACTCCTTCATCGCCTCCCTTTCAGGCTGGGAGAGGGAGTATAATCTCCCTCTAGGAAAGGAGGCACCCGGAGCCAGGTTGATGGGGCAATCATATGGTCGGTGAGGTGGAAGTGTGGTAGCCCTTACCTTGTGGGACACTTCCCTCAGGTCATGATAACAGGCAGGACCTTTGGCCAGACCCGGGTGATCAGGCTGGTTGAGGTCTGCGCAAGCTTCAGCTCGTCCCCTACTTTCTGCATGGGATGTGGTGGTGGTCTTGGCACATGTCACTTGGCATTCCTCCTCCCAGGGGCCAATCTACCCAGTCTGCCAGTTGACCCAAGGGGTGCCCTGAGACAAGGGGATGAATGGACTAGACAAACACATGATAAGTTATTAGTTCTTGGTGAGAGTCTTAGATGGATAGCTGTACAGGCTCTGTGCAGTGGATGGTGGTAAAAAGCTTCTTTCCATTTAAGGCATTTGCCTTTACGGGCGATGATCCAGTTCAAAAATATGGGATCCCCTCCAGAGCTCAAATGGTCAGAGGAATAGTCATGAAGGTGGTGGACACTCACCATAGGACATCTTTGCTCGGAAGCGCTGGATATCTTTACTGGGGACATCACTCGCTGATGGCCAAGTTGTCAGCAGTAGAAGCACCTACCCTCCAGGAGGCGATGCTGATGATTGTGGAGGAAAGTTTGGCCCGGCCAATCTGCGTGGGTTCCTCTGCAGCTGACGGGAGCACTGTGGTCCACTGGTTCTGGGCAGGTCGAGCTGGCAAGCCTCTTGGTGGTTCAGCTGGACGCTGTAGTGTGGTTGAAAATCCACTCGAGGTGTCTCGCTGGATCTCAGGTGAGTAAGCACTTGATCAAGGGCTGTGGTAATCTAGGTTATCTGATTAGTGATGGTGTCCTGGAATGGAAAAATGTCTCCACAGATGGTTCCATAAAAAGCTGAGATTATACCCATAGCAAAACAGTAATAATAGTTATTACTTGCACATAAGCTGTCGTTGTCACATACTGGGTCAAGTGATTCTTCAGGGGCTGTAGTCAAACTCATTTTGAATTTGTTTAATTATTTACAAGGCTGACATCCACAATGATTTATTTTCATTAATTAAACTCTAAACATTGATTAGAGTTTAAACGTATCAGCTTTGTTGCTGCGACGCAGCGCAAACGCAACTCACGCGCATCTGGTAGGATGTCGGGGTTACGGTGGGGGGTTGTGGGGGGGTCAAAGAGGGAGATGCAGCTTTAAGCAGCTGCATCAGCAACATCAAACCACGATTCATAACTTTTAAGTCGGACCATTCATTAGTCTGTATAGCGATGCACTCACATCTTTTAAATCAAAAGCGATTTTCCGATTCAGATAGACAATAGTAAACAGTGACAGTGTTAAATAGTGACAATGTTGGGACAGCTGAAACACTGACATGCTGAATGCAGCCACTCACTGCTGTTCAGGACAAACTAAACAAACACAGCCTACCTGTTTGTACTATATTTTTATATTTCATCTTCTGTTGCTGCTAAGTACATTTTGTACCTGTTGGACAGCACCTGAGTTCACAAACACACAAATAGAATATAAATGTTGAACATGTGAAACACACGCGATATTTTTTTTTTTATTAATTCAAGCTTCTGCCATACCACCTCACGATCCTTTACAGCAGCTGAGCAGCGACTGTGCTGCTCTTTTTTTGAACATATGTTCGTATTCGGTGTAGCAATGCATAAGAACATCCAACTCCACCCGGAAGAAATAGGACATGCGGGGTTTGTTTTCACGTGTTGTCATGGTGAATCACGTTATCTTTGTTCCATTCATGAGGGCTTTTTACCTCCGCGTGCGCAAGCTTAACTCAGAGTCAAAGCAACTCCGAGTTGATTGACCTAACTCTTATCCCCTGTTCTGAAACCGAAAACTCTGAGTTGGACAGCTCAGGGTTAGTCAACCCTGAGTTTAGATTTAGTTCGTTAACCCTCCTTTCTGGACAGCACGGTGGCGCAGTGGGTAGCGCTTGTGCCTCGCAGCAAGAAGGTCCCTGGTTCGAATCTCGGTTCGGGGGATCTTTCTGTGTGGAGTTTGCATGTTCTCTCCGTGTCTGCGTGGGTTCTCTCCGGGTACTCCGGCTTCCTCCCACCGCCCAAAAACATGCATTGTGGGGGTTAGGTTAATTGGCCACTCTAAATTGTCCTTAGGTGTGCATGTGAGTGTGAATGGTTGTTTGTCTGTATATGTATTCTGTGTTGGCCCTGCGATGGACTGGCGACCTGTCCAGGGTGTACCCTGCCTCTCGCCCGATGTCAGCTGGGATCGGCTCCAGCTCCCCCCGCGACCCTTAACAGGATAAAGCGGTAGAAAAAATGAAATGAACCCTCCTTTCTGAAATAGGGCCCTGGTCTGGCAGAAGACACCTCCAAATTGTCCAGGCTGAGATACTGTCCTAATTCCTTAACTGTTATATCTTGCTTAAGGACTCACATTACAGAAAGAGGGTGTAAACAAGGAATTAAATGTCTGCGCATTTATGTCATTGAACATGATTTCAGTCAAGACAGAACTGTGACGGTTCTGTATTATGATTCTGCGTACTGGGTATTTTGTTTTGTATTTGTTGCTTTTTGTTTTGGTTTTGCTCTCTCCCTGTCATTTCCTGCAGTGTGTGTGTGTGTGGCTGTAGGCAGGGCTGACTCCTCCTGGTCACTGCTGATGAGGCACACCTGCAATCAATCTCGTGATCAAGCTCACCTTAAATAGACATGGCTGGCTTCACATTTTCATTTCCACTCATGACAAAATCATAAATAATGTGCTTTTTAAAAAATGTTATATCTTATAATATGCTGCAGTGCTATACAGGGGGTCCTCGTGTTACGACGGTCGCGAGATACGTTGTTTTTGTGGTTACGACACATCTCCCGTGAACTTCCTTGTTTCGGCTTAAGCGGTTTGCCCCGTAAATACGTACAGACTTCACACGGGAACTAGTTGGTGAGCACTCTCTCTGTCTCTCAGCGCGCCTGCCGGCTCTCCAGCATCTCCACAGCACAGCTGGGCTACTCTGCCTTGTGTTTACTTATGTGAAATGGCCCGCTGGCGGGGGTTCAGCAGCAGCCGGTAAGGAGATGCACACGGACACAGATGGGTTCGGGATCGTGGCGATACAGTAGGTTTATTCACAACACAAGGTCTACACGGTTGATATCAGAAATCTAAAGGAAATGCGGTTTTCGTAAATGGTAAACATAAAGGCATTACTGATTCATAATTGCGTAATACATTGAAATATATTCATTTATTCTAACAGTTAATTGACTGAAGAGAAACATTTTCCTCTTGCACAGTTTTGAAATCCTCACACAACTAATATTGTAGCTAAATAGCAAGTACAGGGGGTCCTCGAGTTACGACGGAGATCCGTTCCTGAGAATGTGTGGCAACCGAATTTCGACGCAAGTCGGAACATACATTCATTGTGCCATTGTACATACATTGTGCCGCTAGATGTCGCTATAACACCACCCTACAATAAGAGTTTACTATGGTGAATTGCCTTTTGTCACTGTAGGGGTTGATATCGTGAGTGTAATGAGCATTTCCTTTAGCTTTCTGATATCAACCCTGTAGACCCTGTGTTGTGAATAAACCTACGGTATTGCCACGATCCCGAACCCATCTGTGTCCGTGTGCATCTCCTTACCGGCTGCCGCTGCACCCCGCCCCCCCCTCCCCCCGCCAGCCGGCCGGCCGGCCATTTCACATAAGTAAACACAGCTGTGGAGGAGCTGGAGAGCCGGCGCGCTCGCTGAATGACAGAAAGAGCGCTCACCAACTAGTTCCCGTGCGAAGTCTGTACATAATTACGGGGCAAACCGCTTAAGCCGAAACAAGGAAGTGCACAGGAGATGTGTCGTAACCACGAAAACAACGTAATTCGCAACCGTCGTAACTCGAGGACCCCCTGTAAAGTTTTTAAAAAAGTTTTGATTTTTAAAGAAATCTTTCATATCATTGTTTTTGAGAGAAAACAGTGTTCATGAATACATAATGTAATTTCAGTCTTCATTCCAGTTCTCTCATTTTTTGTGACACAAATTTTCCATTCTCGTTACAACAGGATAAGTACATATGATTTCAAGATGTTTATGGGATAATTTATCCCAATATTAAGTATTTTTACAACACCCCCCCCCCCCCGAAAAAAGTATTTTTACAACACCCCCCCCCCCCGAAAAAAAACAAAAATACAGTTTAGTTATTAATTAATTAAATTTATTTAATAGATCAAAAGAAACACTTTAGACTTCTGACATCAGCTCTTATGTAAAACCTCATACAATTACTGCCTTAATGAGATGGCTGTTAAAAAATTACCGATAATAATTAAATGTATTCAGAGTATATAATATACTAATAATAATGACAAAAACAAATGTTTTAGGAGAGACACAAACAATAAATGCTATAAATAACAAATGAAATAATAATAAATAACAATTTAAATCATGTATAATTAATATAAATAAACTGGATTATAAACATAAATAATATAACAATATAATAATAATAATAATAAGAATAATAATAATAATAATAATAACATCATAAATCTAATTTATTCTGATTTTAGATAAGGACAAATGTCACACACAATCGTGGCTATTTGAGCTGCCTGTCACTTCATATTATTTAATATCTAATCCCCTATGTTGTCATGTTAATTATAATATATTATGAAATATTGCAATATGATGCATGGCTATGCATTTTCACAATTATCGCTGAAGTTGCGCAACATGCAAATATAATTTTGTGATCTTTATTAGATATGATTTGTTTCAAAAGGAGAAAAAAAGCATGGTCCAGTGCAATTGTTCTTTTACAGTACAGACCATTGTCGTGAATCACTCAATGCAGGTAATTTACTATATAGGGATGTGTCAGTTTTACCTGCACGGTGGATTCATTGTTAGGGTTAGTGCACCTTCGCCTTTGAAACCATATGTACAGTGTCCGCTTGTGGCTGTTAAATCCAAGAAAATTGTCCTGATGGTGGCAGACTGCAACACTGAGTTAGTAGTCAATCAATGTGTCTTGTTATAGTCAAACTGTAATGATTGTTTATTACAAAGTAATGTTATTATAAGGTAATAATTTTAGTGTGAATTCACACTATTGTTATCCTGTGAATTATTTATTATTATTATATCATAATCTTCCGTTGATTTTTGGACATCAATAACTGCCACAGTTTTTGTCTGATTTGTACAATTTATACTCACTCCAACACCACGTACTTTTTACAGAAAACATCATTTTGTACACTG
>JAFBJQ010000233.1:494429-624173 GCA_016785345.1 Trinectes maculatus | reverse complement strand
AAAAAAAAAACACTTTTCTCCAAAATTTCAAATTTTGGTCCGAAACATCATAGTATAGTAGGTCCTCGTGAAAAAAAAAATCACTTTTCTTAAAAACGTCAAATTTTGGTCCGAAACCTCATAGTATATAGCATGTCGTTGCGAAATCGGGCAACAAAAATTTTTTTGGGAAAAATGTCAAATTTTCGTCTGAAACATCACCGTATAGCATGTCCTCATAAAATTGGGCAAAAAAAAAAATCACTTTTCTCAAAAACGTCACATTTTGGGCCGAAATGTCATTGCATAGCATGTCATCGCAAAATTGTCAAAAAATATATCACTTTTCTTGAAAACATCAATTTTTGGTTCTAAACGTCATAGTATAGCATGTTGTTGCAAAATCTTGCAAAAAAAAAATCTTAAAAACATCAAATTTTGGTTTGAAACGTCATCCTATAGCATTTTGTCGCAAAATCAGGCAAAAAAAAAAACCCGTCAAAATTTGGTCCGAAACGTCATAGTATAGCATGTCGTCGCAAAATTAACCAAAAAAAAAATCACTTTTCTTAAAAAAATCAAATTTTGGTTCTAGACGTCATAGTATAGCATGTTGTCTCGAAATTGAGCGAGAAAAATCACTTGTCTCAAAAACGTTACATTTTGGGGCGAAATGTCATAGTATAGCGTGTCGGGTTGAAAAAAAATCACTTTTCTCAAAAACGTCACATTGTGGTCCGAAACGTCATAGTATACATGTCGTCGTGAAAAAAAACACTTTTCTCAAAAACGTCAAAATGTAGTCCGAAACGTCATATTATACCATGTCGTTGTGAAAAAAAATCACTTTTCTCAAAAACGTCAAATTGTGTCTGAAATGTCATAGTATAGCATGTCGTCACACAATTGGGCATAAAAAATCTATTTTTAGAAAAATGTCAAATTTTGGTCCGAAACGTCATAGTACAGTAGGTCGTCGTGAAAAAAATCACTTTTCTTAAAAACGGCAAATTTTGGTCCGAAACGTTATAGTATACCATGTTGTTGTGAAAAAAATCACTTTTCTCAAAAACGGCAAATTTTGTCTGAAATGTCATAGTATTGCATGTCGTCGCACAATTGGGCGTAAAAAATCTATTTTTAGAAAATGTCAAATTTTGGTACGAAACGTCATAGTAGACTGAATAGTAACAGATAACAGCGTCTCATTTTTAACACCAGGTTAAAGTGTGGATGCATCCACCCGAAAGAATATTAATAATTAAGGCAGTGTAACCAGTATAAAATAGGTTTTATTCTGCACTTTAACATTACGGAAGCAGCACAAACATGCCAATCTATGTATACAAATACTAACATCACAACTAACATTATAATAATAAACTTCAGAAACACAAAGGCTGCCACACTTCATGAATGCATACTAATATGAAATACTACTACTCACAGGGATGATAGAAATCACACAAGCAGACTAACCAATGAACCCAACAAAGTAAAAATTCATCTGGACAATTAGTTAGTAACAACTATACAGACAAGTGAGTTAACGCTCAATGGGTTATTGATTAATTAACTGGTTCTACACATAATTTCTTTCAAAAACATATATTCAGTAATTATGAGTAGGAGTACAATAGCTATGCCTCCAACTGTGTATTTTGTCTTCACAAATGAATTGTACAAGATTACTTGATTTTGGACAAAGTACTGCGCAATTGTTTCTTAGGTTTACCTGGCAAACTTGCTTGGTAAAACGTAAAACTTCATCTTGATCATTGTAGATCACAACAGTCAGCAAATGTGTAATGACTTGTTGAACATGCTCAGTGGAGCATAAGCCATACACCAACCTACTGACACAAACAGACATTTAGCACAGCTTGATAAATACACTCTTAATGGACCGTTTCAGTGTCAACACTGCAAAAGTTAATTTACAGTAAATAAAATATAAGGTAGAAAAGTAAGTTGATGCAATAATTTGATATTGCACACAAGGAGGCAAATGAGGGCTAATGACTTCTGAAAACACACCACAAAAATACAATAAAATACATTTTAGGAGAGAACATTTGAAAATAAAAAGCTTGGAGTGGATGCTGAATGTGTTGTCAACCTCCGAGAGTCCTCAAAAGTTATAAAGATATAAATATTATTTAATGTTCCTTATTTAAATCTTATCATTTTCACTTTCATAATATTCTCCTGAGTTACACAGTTTTGTCCTGATACATACAATCTCTAGGTGGCAACATTTAATCAAAATAGCAGCAAGTGAAATAAAATGAAAGAGCACAGTTTTTCAGTGTCAACCAAAGACAGTTTGGCTTTAGGAGTGTACACAACAAAAATAAATAATTGTAGAGCGAAAGAGAATCTGTTCAAATGGGTTAAAAAGACAATGGTAATTTCTTAACAAAAGGGGAATGTGCTGTTAATTAATTTGTACCGTAAAGGAACACACCACCATTTTATGATTTTTGCTCCTTTTCCAACTCTGCAGTTAAACAAATTATTAGATTGTTTTGCCACTTCTGGGACAAGTGCTAACGGACAGGTTAGAATCAATTCATTAACGATTTTAATCACTTGTTTAACTGCCAAGGAGTTAGGGGAAAAAATCATAAAATGTTGGTGTGTTCCTTTAAAGACAGCAGATACATATCTACTGAATCAAATCCATCCATAATTATCCATTTTAAACTTAGTAATCATCCTTATGGGTTTTTGGATTACTATACAGCATTACATTATGATTAACCTAAAGTTTGTTTTTCTGCTGGTTAGAGTATATGGCAATCACAAAAAATTCTAATGGCAATTAACTGAACCTCAACACATTGTGATATTTTTCTTGTTTTTCCAGAGACTCGCTGTTAAAAACGTATCTCAAGGTTTAACAATGACACAGATTTCCACCCACAGGAGGCCCTCTAGATGAGTTGTACTTGTAATGGAGTGAAATTTAAAAAAAAAAATGTAATGTGAAGAAAGATAAACTAGCCAATACAAATGCCCTTATTTCCATTGTACCTTTTCACACATCTAATAATAATGTGTTAGTGCAAATGCAATGACAATGAAGCCATACATGTTTTTACTACCTTTTTCATTAGCACAAACATAATTTTGATCATCTCAAAAGATCTGCAAATAAAAGTAAAGCGGAGGAGAAGAAAGAAAGTCACATTTTGACCTGGGGCACAATGAGGGGTTGTTCTACTTAGTTACTCATGGGGCTGGAGCTGACAGCTGGCCAGTCATAGGTGTCTGGCAGGAAGGAGTCATAGTTGGTATTCCAGACAGTAGCGCGTACAAAGCTGTTCTTGTCCAGTGGCTCAGGGTAGCAAAATGCCATGCCTTTGGCATACACGTACTCCACCACCTTTAGTAAAAAAGATAAAGCTGTGTCTGAATTGTGTCACCAACATGTGTCACCACAAGTTTTCAAACGCTAAGAAGCTAAGCTATTTTTAAAACATATACCTTAACAGCCATCTGGAGAGAGACCTCTCTGATGTTAGAAAGAGGAGGATACAGTCGCCCTTCTTCTAGCTCTTCATCTGTTAGCTGCTCTGCAAGGGTCTGCAAGGAGTATTAAAACACTTTTAGGCTGAAGATAAAGTTAACTGGTGGTCTTAACAACACAGACACAACAACTACTGTGATTACATTTTTTTCTGTTCCCCTGCTGTTTACCATCAACACCAGTGTGTTCTGTGTTACATGGATTACATTCTACTGACAAAGAAGTATGCTGAAATAAGGACAAAATGAGGATAATATCTAAAAATAGAATTGTTAGCTCAAGTAAGAGAAAGTATCAAATCACCATGCAACAATATGTGTACATTACAATGCATGTGTCATCAATATTAAATTAAGCACTGGTAAAGTATTCTGTGATTTTCATCATTTCAGCAAAAGAGGAAAGAACACAAATGCAGTTTTTGATGAGTTTACAAAGACAGAGACATCGGGAAAGTGCAGAATGCAGAGAGAGGAAATTTAACGATGAGACAGAGAGAGAGATGCAATTTCAGACCTTAGCAGCCTCTAAGAACACTGTGTCACTGATGTGTCTCACTCCACTCAGGATTACAGCCAAGGCCACACCTGAAACGAGCACACAGCATCAGTTTTACAACAAACAGAATGAAGGTTCATATCAATCACCAGGCTTTAGTCATTCAAAATGCTATAGACCAAAGTCATCACATTAGTTTAGTGTCGCTTTACCTGGAAAGATGTAAGCATTGTTTCCTTGTCCAGGAGTGAAAACACGGCCATCACTCAGAGTCACCGGACCAAATGGACTGCCACTGGCAAAGAGACACCGACCCTGTGGGGTAAAGAAAAAAATAAACAGAGGAACAATGATTTAAAGCCTACGAACTAACCATTGTCTTCTATGAATTACATAAACAAAAAAAACATGTACATCGGTGAGCGTGTAGGCGTCCTCTGCTGTGCACTCTGCTTTATTGGTTGGGTTACTCAGAGCAAAGATGATTGGTCGTTCATTCAGAGTTCCCATGGCCTTAATGACATCATGAGTGAAAAGTTGCCCAGCTCCTGCAACACCTGTAAGTAAATGAGGAATGACAAAAGGATTGAAATCAATATATACAAAAAACATTTAACATTATACAAGTACTATGCAAGAAGTAAGAATGTTGATTTTCATATTATTGTATGATGGCTCAAACCTGCATAATGCAAACTGTACTGAGAGGCTTTAAATATAGATGAATGCTGAAAACAAGAAGTTTCTTACCAATGATAGCTGTGGGTTTAATGGTGTTGACAGCATCTAAGAAGCTCTGTACATTTCCTGGACTGTCATGAACAAATGCCTCCTGATTGGTGTCTGTTTCCTGTGGTCTGCCCTACAGACAGATACAGTACACATGTGGCAACCATTAATTAATACTGAGCCAGACAGAAAGATATCTAATGTGTGTTCTGTTCATTAAACACTAACCTTTACGAGTAAACCATGTTTATCATACAACCAGATCTTTTGTCTGGCCTCGGCCTGGGACATCCCCATCTCCATCATGGCCATGACAATCAGATTGGCAATGCCGAGTGCAGCCTACAGATAAAATAACCTCATCAAATAAAACATTATTATTGTTTAGTGCAGTGCAGTTACTGCTGAACTTAAGCAATTTTTAACAAGGGAATGACTAAATAGACACTCTATTTTTAGCTCTAGCTTGCTCTAATCAGCAGGGGGCAGTATCACTCTTGCAAAATGGCTAATTTTGATATTTACATTCATATACAGTATTTGATATTTACACACACACACACACACACATCTCAAACTGAAAGCAAAAAGGGAGAGAAGGGAAAAAACAGATTAAAAGTAATAAATGGATAAATGCTGCCCCACCTCTCCAGCTCCCAAGAAAAGCAGCCTCTGTTCAGTGATGGGTTTGCCAACAACTCTCTGCGCTGCTAGGAGACCAGCAAGGGCCACAGATGCAGTACCTGAACACATACAAAAGAACAGAACATTAAACAATTGTGTACCTGCTTTAAAGAGAGCAGATATAGTTATGTTTGTTTTTCAATCTTCTTGTTTCAATAATAGATAACACAACTGATTAGATTGTTTTGTTTCAGAGCCCAATTCTCTAACACTGTTAGTTTGTAGTAGCATGTACTTGCAGCAGTAACAAGTACCGCACACACACACACACACACACACACACACACACACACACACACACACACACACACACACACACACACATCTCAAATTGAAAGCAAAAAGGGAGGGAAGGGAAAAAACAGATTCAAAGTAATAAATGGATAAATGTTGCCCCACCTCTCCAGCTCCCAAGAAAAGCAGCCTCTGTTCAGTGATGGGTTTGCCAACAACTCTCTGCGCTGCTAGGAGTCCAGCAAGGGCCACAGATGCAGTACCTGAACATATACAAAAGAACAGAACATTAAACAATTGTGTACCTGCTTTAAAGAGAGCAGATATCGTTATGTTTGTTTTTCCATCTTCTTGGTTCATTAATAGATAACACAACTGATTAGATTGTTTTGTTTCAGAGCCCAATTCTCTAACACTGTTAGTTTGTAGTAGCATGTACTTGCAGCAGTAACAAGTCTTAAAGGTCACACAAGCAAGGAAGCTTCTAGTTTCCAAAATGAATTGCTTTCAATTTCTTTGTCACTATCAAATGAAAAAAGACCAATTGCTGCCAAAATGTAGAAATGTACTAAAAGTACTAAAAGAGGTTGACACATGTTTCTGTCCAATGCATGAATATCATGACAAAGTACAACTTGTAAATCTGTGAGAGGTTATATTTCAACCTTGGATATCATCATTGAAGGTGCAGTATTTCTCCCTGTACTTCCTGAGGAAGCGGAAGGCATTGTGGTTTCCAAAATCTTCAAACTGGATCAGCGTCTGCTGTCCATATTTGTCCACCACAGCTTCCATGAACTCATCAATCAGATCATCATAAGCTTGAGATCGGTCTCGCTTTTGATACAAGCCCATGTACAGTGGATCTTTAAGGAGAGTCTGACAGAAGGACAACAAAAAACATGCATGAGAAGGATGAACTGTCTTCCTAGTTTTCCTTCACTCTCACTAAAGCACCTACACATGCACACCCAAACACATAGTATTTAGTATATTCAGCCTACCTCGTTGTCTGTGCCAACATCTATCACCACAGGCAGACATTTCTCAGGTCGAATGCCAGCACAGGCAGTATACAGGCAAAGTTTTCCGACAGGAATGCCCATTCCATAAACACCCAAGTCTCCTAATCCTAGAATACGTTCTCCGTCAGTTACCACTACTGCCTACAGTGTAAAGACACAAAAAGAAAGAAAACACATTTTACAAACACGTAACTTTGAGTAATACAGTTGTGTTTCAACTAAAAAGGTCTAGTGTAAAATACTTCGATCTCTATGTATACACAAATGCACCAATGCAATGCTTATAAGAGACCACCTCAAATTCACACTTAATTTTTAAAATACACAGTCCGTCAGTTTGAGATGGATCTTTTTTATAATATTAACACTTGTTCTATGAGACAGAAAGTTGTTATGGTGTGAGGTTTTCAGGTACTGACTGCAACATTAGTCTCCGGCCAGTTGTCCAGGATGGAGCGGACGTGCCCTTTGTCCAAAATGGAGATGAACAAGCCTCTAAATATTGAGGTAATATAGAGATAAAGAAGGTGAAATATATATCACTACTACAACAATGTCTTCCAGAATATTTTAGTTAAGGTTGCTAAACACAATTGTTAACCATGACAAGAAAAGATTTTCTGCTCCACCTTTAAGCTTAAACTTTATGCAAAGGAATTCTCTAAATATGTTGAGGCTGATTCTAGAAAGCTTTAATGAATGCTTACTTAGGCCTTCTAAAGATGTGCCCATACTGTGTACAGGCTAAGCCAACAGTGGGAGTGTAGACAATGGGCATCAATTCATCTATGTCTTCCATCAACACCCTATAGAAAAGTCTCTCGTTTCTTTCCTGGATTCCCATCAAATAAATGTACCTGAACAGAAAACAATGTCAACATTTTACGTTTCATATATTTTTTGTATAAATAAAAGGATAGTATTTTGTGGCAATAGTTTTTAGCTTTCCAGAAAGATAGGAACTTACTTTTCTAAGGGATCAGTCATTTTCTTGAGGTTTTTCTGAAAACGCATTGCCTGAATGTCCTGAGTCTCCACTTTGGGAGGCAACAAGCCATGTATCCCCAAAATCTGTCGCTCCTGTAGCGAGAAGGCCATGCCCTGGGGACAAAAAAAACACACACAGGCGAAATCAGCAGAGACAAGTCAGTGGAGAGACCAGAGTAATTGGTTACTGGGTTTTAGTTACTACTCATATTTAATGTCAAATTAACTTGAGCTTGTCTGCTTGTGCAAATGCAGTGTGTGCAGTAAATTAATACTCCATTTCCTTTCACACATTTGTCCATATTAAATGCAGGTGTTAATCATATCTGCTAACATCACCACCAACTGAAAATGGCTCATCAAGCAACAGTAACAGTGTGGAACCTCCACTGATAGTTGGCCAGTATCAGTTATTATTTTCACTCATCCAAATAACATTTAATAACTATTTTTTTTATTACACACTGCCACAGTTCTGTCAAGAGAGGGTCATTCTTGACCTACAGACAATAGGGGAAAATGGCCATTGAGTGATAGTAGGACAAAGCAAAAAAGAGGGTCAGTGAGTGGAGTAACCACAAACTACCCAATGAAAAACACGAGGCAGAATCACCCATTTGTAAAAGTGAGGCTGGGGGAGTTGATAGAGGGGTAACGTGTTGTGATTTCCTGAAAAGTACATGTACACAGTGTACATGAAAATGGGTTTAGAAGTCCAGCCTTCAAATAAATATAGGCATAACACATGGAAGCCATCACTTCTGGGCCTGTGGAATGGGCTGCAAGGTTTAAAAGCTGGGGGCTGTGAAAAATGCTGAATCATGCTGGAGCAGCATTTCATTCCACCAGGTCTGGTGCTCAGTTCCTCCTAGCATTATGCAACCTGCTGATATCTTGGTTTACATCTCCCATTTTTAGGCTGAACTGAAAGTTGAAAAGACTCTAGGTTTGCTTACATTTCTCTTTAGCATTCTTTGGGTGTTCTGAGTGAGTCAAACAGAAATGAAACTCTGTCTTCTTCTATAAAATGTCAACTTATGCACCTCCTCTCATGCTGATCTGTACCATTTGAGTATTGTTGAGGCAGTTGCTCTCAGCGTGTTCTTTAGTTTGCAGAAAAATCTCTTGAAAAGCAAATTATTCCTCAGTGCAGGTTTATTGAAGTCTCAAAAGCTTGTACAAGGACCTTTTCTGTTTGGACAATCACCCAGTGAACTCAGTAATCAACGGCCCAGAAAAGGATCCAGAAAAATCAATGAATAAATGTTTTATACTCATCTAGACAAAGGACTCTAATCTGATTGGTCTAAACTTGGAGAGGAGCCGTGGTTTAAACTTAGCTCTCTCATCGTTGGTCATTCAGCTGGTCCCAGCCCCTTCGGCGCGTTTCTTCTTCCAACCAAATTAGAGTATGTCTTCAATGAGGGCGTTGTCCTTTGGCCTTTTTTACATATTAATATATGACTATCGTTTTTAATATCTTTTACTACTTATGTAGTTTTGATTATATTATAAAGTTTATATTGTGATATTTTGAACAAACTTAATTAAAACTACAATCAACCCAATACACCAATGGTAATCTTATAAATTTTGTCATCTACTTCTACAACTAAGATCCTATATAAGTAACTACTTAATAAAACGCTTAACACTCCATACAAATATAATATAAAAATATATGTATAACATTGTATAATCATGTCTGCGACTTCATATCTAACTGTGATTATGTACAAATTTACTTATACAAGTAAGTACATGTAATGTTATCTAAATTTCAAATTTTACATTCCTTCTTGTTGTTAACATTTTGAAGCACAAACAGGAGCATCTGCTCAACCATTTGTCTCACAGCAGGACTTCATTTCATCCTGTGATGAAGACAAACATCCTCCGCTAAACCTGTTGCTTTCACAAAAGGACTGTCTTTCATCATGTGGCTAACACACATCTGCTATTTTGCTTCAAAGCAGGAATTTGTCACCTGTGTCGGCTTAGTTTATTTTTTATTGAACCCAATTTAACTACCGGTACTTCAGTGATTTCAGTGTTTAATGCAGACCATGGTTTTACAATGCAACATAACTACCAATAATATTTACTATTTGAATATATACTACATATTAAACCTACTCTACTACACACTTTCACACAAGAAAATAAAAATCAATTCCTAACAGTATGTATTTTGTAAACATATTGTTATTGTATTTCCTATTATATACCTTCATATAAAATACAACTGTTTCTGAATACTTTTAATGGAGTTTTAAAATTATACATTACACTATCTGTGACCACGACTCAATCAAGAGTCACACGACACAAACATTTCAGTTTAATGCTTGATAATTACAAAATATGCAGCTTGCCCTAACTTTAAACAAAATAATTTAGTCCAACTAACTTATGGTATCAGTTTCAAAATTGTTACACCCCCACAATAACCCCTACAATATAACAATATATTTAAACACACTTAACTGTTAAGCTGATAAAGTGAGAAAGAATGAGTCACGATGCTGCAGTCTGCTTATCAGTAAACATCTGCTCCAATAGATATACCCTTCCTCTGGGTAGCAACCATACTGTTTTTAATGCTTAATTCAGAGAAAATCATTCTAAATCTCACCGTTTTAAACCTTCCTTTCAAAGCTATTTCACACTTAATTTGTGTTTTTGGCAAATTAGTTTCTAAAATAGAGAAAATAAGTATTATCAGACCAGACGTGCCATCTGAATGCAGTCACAGTACTACTAAGATGGAGCTGGCCTTAGACTAGTTGACATGTACAATGGCATGTCTATATTTAGCACAAAATGTCTGGCCTCTAAGTTTGGCATAACCTGCACAGCATGGAATCCTCCAGTAGCTACATGTTTTCATTACAAATGTAACTGTATTATCTAGACTTAAAAAAAAAGGACAAGAAACTCCTCCCCACCACATAATACATAGCATAATTAAAGTCAAGTCAGGTTAAAGGTACCAAACAATGTGAGACTCATCTGTAATGGGCATTAAATAAACACAAAGCAGGTTATGCCAGCTGAAAAATCTCAAGTTCTTTTGTCTCTTGATGTTCCCGTCTCACTGCAGTAATGCATAGAGTTTTGGGTGTGGTGACATGTGTGAGGAAACTTTATTATTACAGGACCTTATGTACAGTGTATCATTTAAAAAAACCCAGAGAAGGAATATAAAGGGAAAATAATATTTAAAATAATAATAATGATCACACTTTCCACCACAGGGGAAATGCAGCCTCTGTATTTAACCCATCCCACATACGAGTACACGTGTATGATTGCAGAACACACAGGGAGCACATGGGGGTAGGTGTAGTGAGTGGTTAAAGGCCTTGCTAAAGAGTCCAAAGTGGTGGACAGTAGACAGTAGACCATCACCCAAGATCTTCTGTTTACTTGACAGGCACTTTAACCAACTAAGCCACAGTGCCACATGTAAAAGATGAAGCAACTTTGTTTGGAACTTGGAATGAACAGGCCCAAATTTAATATTGCAAATAGATAGTAATCCACTCACTTTGTTGGTGCGTGGGTTGAGCATGAGGGGCTTGCCCTTCTCTTTAGTGTGTACGCATCTGCAAGCAGAGACATAGGGCCTTAGGGACCATGCTGTCTTCAACCTGGACAACATGGCAGTCACTGATCAGAATTGCCCTGGCAGGGTGGTGCTGAGAAAGGAGAGAGAACCAAGTTAAAAATTAACTGCACATAACAGTCTTTTTACATTTTAATAATTTATAGTGGGATTATTGGAAAATGAAAAAGTCACCTGTAGTGAGTAAATGTTATGGGATACCAGGCAGGGTTTCTGAGTATAAACAGTCTTTGGACAGTCACTTTTTATTTTCTTTTATTGTTATGTGGTTGTAAACACAATGTACAAGGACAGAGATGATTATAATGTTTTACTCCTAACTGTAAAGCAAGGTGCCTTGGCATAAGATTCAAAGATAAGAAAAATCTGTGGACTGCTAGCATGACCTTTGTGCCTTGTATCACCATACATTAAAGACATTAAGGGACATTAAGCTATCAGCAGTGAAGACTGTCAACACACACTTATTCATAGAGCTAAATGAATGGACTTGGTGTGCAAAGACAGTCCCACACTCAAGGATTATAATTGCGGGTGGCAGTGGCTAGTCATTAATCTGGATTTGGAAAGAAGTGATTTAGTTCACGATCTTAGAATCAGGGCTTTGAAAGATTGTCATAATCCCTTCTGTAGTGAGCGCCACATAAAGACAGCGAGATAGTAAAATCATGGACATCGGCCATCAGGCAGGAAAGCTGGTGAAGACAGGATGGCATATTGTATTAAAGGTAAGAAGAAAGCTGAAAACAATCATATGAAAAATATGTGGCATGTTAGTAGCTAGATCTACAGAGCAAACCTGAATGAAAAACTTTTTTTGTGAATGAAGGTTATAAAACAACCTCAAGTACAGACACAGTGTATCTAATGACAGAATATCCCCAAAATGATGCCGTATCTGCAAGCAAAGATTACTGCATACTCACTTTACACAGAGCCCCCTCTCCTATTTTCAGAGTTCGGTTTGGAATATTATCCTTGTCAGAGCTATGTCATGCATGTGACCTGTGATTCACAGCTATTGTTTAGTGATGGAGGCAGACACAGCCCACTTACAGCACCCCTAGTAAACCTTTGTAAGTTATATACAAATTTGAACCAACTTTGTTTTCTCTGGTGACATTTAGTAAAACCACCACTAGAAACTGCTGCCTTCCCAATAACTCTGTGAACTGTAGGGGAAAACCTTGTTCCTTATGAAACTGATATAACGCAATCATTTGGTTCCAATGTTGATGGCTCAACCCAACGGTCACATATGCTAAATCTGAATCTGAACTTGACCCGACCCAGACACTTTTGACTCAAACATCATTCACTTCTCTCTTTAATTAAAATATAATATATGTTTGTGTAAAAAAATCACAAACATAACCAGCTGGCGGAGTGTTGGCTTACAAACACATGATGTACCCAGGAAATGCTACCTGGAAATCAGCAATAAATCAATATTAAAACCAGAACTAAGCTGAATGGCAATGCCCTGTTGATTGATTGAGAGGAACCAGCACTGATCCAGTCTTTTGATCCAGTATTGTATTATCTCCAGTAATATCTTATGGTTATCATCTAACCTTTTTGTTCCTACTCGTTTTAAAGCCATTGTATTCCAGCAAGTAATGTTGATAACGACAGGAGATATAGTCTGTCCAGTCTGTGCTTGACCAAAAAAAAAACTGAATGAGTGAAAGTCACTTCTTGCTGTTACTTCCACCATCTTCTGCGGAAGAGGAAAGAGAGAACCGTCACCGCTAAGTGTCAACACACCGGCTTACACAGACCAACTGCAACTCCAACTCCATACAGTGGCGAGCTGATGAGTTAGCGTAGCATTCTCACGCGCAGACCACAAATACAACGCCGCTAACGACAGCTACAAGCTAACACTTAGCTAGCCAACAACTCCCGTTAAATGGCAACTACAGTTGAGCAACAAGCATGTGAACGACAGGGACGCCCGCAGACCCACTGTGTGTACCCGTTTCTTCAACTGACACGTTACATTGATGTAATAAAAAAAAAACCTTTAACTTGATTACTTACATGCTGTCATTCATTCAAACATACCCTCCCCGCCCCCCACTCCGAACTCGCCAAATCCGGCTTCAGAAACAGGAACGCGTCGCGGACTTTACATTGTCCAGAGAAACACGGCTCCACCTACCTGCTCTGGAATATTATAACACTGCGGCTGCTTCCGTTGTGAAACTTAATGTTTAATATTAAACAAAGTTCTCGCGGAGCTTGCTGTGTCACTGCTATCACCCCCGTCTCCCGACATGCGCCACTGATGCAGCAGACCAGTGGTGGTGAGAATTAGACTCACGCCGCCCAACCAATCACATGCTGGGATTCCCTCCGTCGCTACCGTAAAGACCGCAACATGCGCAAGATTGTTTGTGGGAGAAGGCAATCTGTCGTAATTATTGTAGTAGAAGGTCAACACACACTCTCTCTTGTTCCCTCACTTATCGCGGATGTTACGTTCCAGAACCCCCCGCGATAAGTGAAAAACGGCGAAGTAGGGACGCTATTTTTATTTTAATATTTAAACATTATTTTAGCAGTTATACAGTATTTTACGTTTTTATAAACACTCCCCACACACTAATACACAACATAACACTTTCCCATTCCCTTAATAACCTTTCCCACTTTACCCGTTTCTTTTATAACACTCGTTAAATGTATATACATATAATATGTGTATATATATGTAATATTTTATATTCATATATTTAAAAAAACGCGATATAGCGAGTCCGCAATAGGTGAACCGCAAAGTAGCGAGGGTACATACATACATACATACATACATACATACGTGTGTGTGAATATACAGTATCTTAGCATGGGCCAAAAGGTGAACAAAGAGTTAATCTAGCCATGTATTTACAAATTACATTTCAGCCATTAGCCTCTCAAGACAGTAGATGACAAAGGAATCAATACAATTAAAGCATAAACTGTTTGTATTGAATATATAATAAGTATAATATATTGCTGCTTGTGCCTGGTGCAGTCTGATATGTCTGAATGTTTTCCTGTTGAGCTCATATAAAGGTCAATTTTGGGATATTTTTAACTGCAGCCTAATGCATGAATGATTTGATACACTAGTGTGTGAAATATTGGTTTCTACCTCGACAATATCGATTGGATAAACAAATATAGAATACCCTCAAAAGACTTATCCCCTTGATATTACTAAATCATTTTTGGTATTATGCCAGGGCCATTGAAAACAGTAGTTAAATAGTAGTTTTATTATTGGTTTATTAACGGTCCAGCAAAAGCAGAAACTGCAAGAGATACTATTAATCAATACCGAGTATTATAAACCTCACAGCTTTTCTCAAAAGAGCAGCTGGAGTCTCCTTGAAGCATGAGTACAAAAGACATAAGAGCTCACAGAAATATGACTGTTTCACAAAGTGACAGAATAGAATAGTAAAAACACCAACGGTTAAGCTGAGTGGAATAGCCATGGAAGCCATGCAGAAGGAGGAGGACATGTTACATTCAGCAAGCTGGAAGCATTGAGGTGTACAGAGGCACATTTTCTACACTGCTTCACACACATAAAAGAATTCATCAAGGCTCAGTAACCACGTGTGTTACAGTATATTTGTGTTTTGCGTCAGTGATGTTATTGCTGGCTTATTTTACCTGCAGAGAAAACAGGAGGACCTCAGACTTGTATGGGTTAAAACCATACTCAGGTTAACCACAATACCGCTTTCATCTAATTCTACAAAAATTGCCCTGGACGAGAAGAGAGACAGAAATCCACTTCTGACACTGCGTCCAGTAATCCTTAGCCCAGGTGTGCCGTCAAATGAACACTGATAGTGGTGGCGTTTCAGTACTCACTGTGTGTGCTAGTGACTCTAAATGTGCTTGATGTCTATTGTGACCAATGAACATTCCTGGCATTGCTGTATCATAGGTTTTACAGTTAACAATTTCACATATGGCTCGATCCTTAGGCAGTCACACTCGCAGATATTATGGAAGAGTCCACCCTTTTCAGAGCAATGCTGTAGGTGCAATAATAGGTGTCAGCGGCTGCAAAACATGAAACACCTATTACATGTTTTATCCTTATGGGTACTGCACACATGGCGATAATGGTCTGTGTGTAGCTTGCATCGATTCTATCAAGTCTACCAGCTTGTTGCTAAATGACTAACTGAGTTGTTCTCGATCGATTGTGCATCAGATGCTGGGCTGAAAGATCACCAAACGGATTCAATATTCTCTTAATCTGGGACGTCTGTCCTGGCAGTGTTTTCATGTTCCACTGTCTCTGACATTTCCATGAGCTATATGTGCTGTCATTAACTTTTGTTTAGGGGTCGTATGCACTTAAAGTATGCTGCCGTAGGAGAGCATTACATTTTATTGAAACTGGGAAAGCAGTTTCTGTTTTGCAAAATAAGGGGCACATTTCTTATACACTAACATAAATACAATTTCCATATGTCCCTAATAGCATTTTATTGTAAAAAGTGAATGTGTGATCCATTTTAATTGCTTTAGAGTGAGATATGGCCTCCATCTGTTACTGGCTTCCCATTGTATCTTCTACCTGATTTGATTACATTGGTAAAAGGGTAGGGTGGGTTGGGGATCAACTGGCTACAATGCTGGATAGAAAAGTATTTCAAAAATATAGGCTTTGTGTATTTGTTTTCCTCGATATATAAACGTAGCTACTTGGCCGCACTCAGAAGTTTTGAGTACAATTGTTTTCCCATAAAGGCTGCAAAAAGATCTACTACATTCTCCAAAATATAGGCTGATATTGTTTGCCTTAGTGCTTTCTGGTCAGCAATTACACGGGCAAAATTGTGACAGATATCTGGCTTTCTACAATAGAGAATAGTGCAGTCAAGATATGAAAGTATTAACAATCAAATGATAGCAAAGTTTTCTAAATAATCCTAAATTATTACCACAGAGCATTCCACATTGCAACAAAGCACAAAACAATCCATGTGCAAAATAAAACCGTGCCCAAGCATTCAGCTACGAAAACAAGAATATTTTACAAAGATAATGAAGACAACTGTTCCAGGAAATACAATAAAGAATTAAATATGAGCAGGTTTTATACAAGTTTACAAGGCATGAATCAGTGACCAAGCTCATCGAGTCACTGTGGGAGTGTTTAAAGAGCAACAGATAAAACTGTTACGGTTATACCACACAGCAGAATTTGACTGATAACTTTACATTCCGAGACACTTGGAGGAAGCAGTTCCCGTGTCATGACCATTATTTGGTGAACTCCAGGTTTGGAAGACAGCCTGACGTTTCAAGAAAATAGTATGACAGGAGATGTCATAAATATGAAAGTGTGACCCCTTTGCAACATGAAAAACAACAACAAACCACACATCCTACCATCATGATTGATAGCTGATTATGTCTAAATATGCTTGTGCGGAACAGATCCTCGATATCTACATTGCTAACCATGGTGATTTATATTGAACCTGAAAGCTTACTGACCTCCATTCCTGTGAGGACCTCTTGTCAGAGCTGTGGGACTGCGTAAGTGAAGGTTTTAGTCACGGCGTGTTGCGGTTGTCATTGCAGCAGTGCCAAAAAGACAGCAGAGTTTAAGCATCAATCAAGGGAACCTCTCACTATGTTTCGGTCTATACTATATTGGAAATCTAACATCAAGTGTTTGGGGTGTGTGGTGGTGGAGTCCTGTACTCCTGAAGCCGGGGCACCTTTAGGTTAATGGTGGGCAGTTTCCTCTCATCCCTCCACCCACCCTCCTTCTCTTTACCTTTCTTTCCGTCTGCCTTCTCTTTATTCTGCCTGCAAAGTTTTAGTGCTCGGGATATGAACACATCCAGGTCGAAAAGACGCTCTTTTTGCTTGACAGGAAGCGACTCGGAGGAGTCTTTATTTACTGGGTGGTAAACAGAAGAAGTCGAGGAAAGGGGCTCGGGCTCTGGGTGGAGGACCAGTGGCGAGACGGGGGGAGAAACGGTTGGAGGCGAGTGAGGATAAAGTGGAGAGGTAGGAGATGAGGGGAGGAGCGAGGGAAGGGAATTGGTGGACGGTGTAACGGGTGGATGTGGGCTTAGTCTGTGTTCGTCGTATTCAGCTGATGATTGCCGCACGACGTCTGTGTAGTGGAAGACTGGAGTTGGGAGGTCAGTCGGGGAGAGGGGGAGAGGGGGCGAGGAGGTGTAGCAGGAAGGTGAGTATGGCTCCAATGAAGGACTGGGACTGGGCGAGTGCAAACGGGACTGGGTGCTTTGCACCCAGCGAGAGATCTCCTGAAATAAATCCCCTGACTCCTCCTCTTTCTCCTTGTTTGCTTCCTCCTCCTTCATCTCCCCGAGGTCCTCCACGCTGCCACCAATGGGCTCAGGAGGCACAGGGAGGATGTTAGTGTTACGCTTCCAATGAGACAGATCCAGAATCAGCTTGGGCTCTGAGTAGTGTTGAGGCTTCCCCTCCCTCCAGGCAATCTTATCAAGGTATGAAGGAGAACCCACTTTGTAGTCACAGGAGCGGCCACAGTCCAGTTCCCCGTACCCCAAACCACAGGCCCTTTCCAAAGACGAATGAGAGTTTTCCAGGAATCGTTCAGCCGAGCTACTGTGGGAATATTTGCGCGGGTCAACCTACATAAGATAGATGTGGAGGAACGGAGACGGTAAGAAATTATGTAAAATTATGGAATTAACAGTAGTTTTATTATGTGTTGAACTGGTTGATTCATTTTAATTTCTTACTGGATATCTTATATCAGAGGCCTTGTGGGGACCTCGTGTATAATAGGTCTATAGCACCCTCTAGAGGCGCAAAATGTAGGTACTCAAGTACAAATCAGTCAGCATGGGGAGAAAATGACACCAAAAGAAGAAAAAGGAGACTAACCTGAGCCTCCTCGAGCAACGAGGCAGAATTGGCCCTCGGGTCCCTCTGTACCTCCTCATCCTCTGTCGTGTCTCCCAGGTCAGAGGTAATGTGGCCAGGGGGCATGCAGCGACACCTCCTGTCTGACTGCTGCCAACACACCTCTGTTGATAAACTGTCGTACCTGATGAGAGGCAGATATTAAGTTTATTCTCCCTAAATAATTCTAATGCATCGCCAGAAAAAACTGCAGTGTTAGCAGGTTCACTTTCAGATACACGCTCCGGCTGTTGATTGGCTTGGTCATTGGATAAACAACTGTAGCAACAGTATTGATGCAATATGAAATTCCGATTAGACCTAAAAATAATATAATGGAAAATTTCCCCACCAGTGTATAAAAATGTACGTCCACACACACACACACACACACACACCTGTCCCAGAGGTTGCTGGAGGCCTGACTGTTGCTGAGGCCCTGCTCAGTAACAAGGTTATCCTCCAGTTCATCCTCAATGTGGAAGGGATGCAATGAGGTGGGCTCATCCTCTGGACAAGAGTACTGCTGGAGGAAGGGGTGGGACAGTGCTGCCTCCGCCGTCAGCCGATCCATGGGGTTAAAGGTCAAGATACGCTCAAGGAAGTCCACAGCTGATAGGGGAGGATGAGTGGGGAAGAGGGTGAAATGTATGACGCAATAGCCATGAAGTGTTTTCTTAAAAACACATTCCCTTTCAGGAACAAATGATAACTTTTATACCTAAGAGACTCTGCACTTTACTTGATCATCTCAGAAAAGCTGCTACTTCCCCCTCGTATCTCTGATTACCCGTATTTGTACTCATTCTATTTCACACAGCTTGAGTGTCATCACTTCTAACCCCACCACCCCCACCCCCACCCCTTTTTTTTACCCTGAGCATCCACTTCAGGCAGCAATTCAGAAAATGGTTTCTTAACTCTCCATCCACGGCTGACATATGAAGGCATCACCTGGGGAAGGACAGCAGCGGGGTTTCAGTTCGAGCAGGGCAGAGACCTTGTCGGACTAAAATGTGAACACGCTGCCGTTACCTGCAGCAGGTCCCTCCTGTCCTCCTCTCTCAGCACAGGCACTGTGTCAAGAATCAGCTGCATCTGCTCCAGCTCGTGAGCTCCTGCGGAGGCGACCGGCCAATGAGAGACGAGGAGAGGAGAGCGACAATGAGAGAGACATGATCGGTGGCATAACCAGAAGTGCAACATGCTTGACGTTTTCAGCTCACAGAAAACATTGCAACACTTTTCCACCACTCACCCCGTCATACTTTGTTATTTGTCGCTTTATGGCTTTATCTAGCTAATAGATGCCAGCAGGTGGTGCTATATCCCCACACTTGAAAAAAAATAAAGTGTTTGGATGAAAGTGCATTGCTTCTCCCTGGAAACCAAAAAACACATTGTTCCATGTACATTGTGGTGGTAAACACCATCTATGTGTCATATTCTAGATGAGAGGAGCAGCAGGGAACAGCTGATGCTGCTGACTGTTAAGGCACCAGGTCTCCTGCGGTGTAGAAGGCTGGTGGAGGTCAAATCATCCTGGCTGCAGCTTCAGACAGTGAACATTTTCTTTGTAATCATTGTTATTCTGGTCAGGCAAAGACATAGCATGCAGGAAAAAACAATAATCTTTTGCTGAGGGTTACTGGAAATACAACCGTTTCTACTGTGAGACAGGGATTTAGCCTCCTGCTCCTAAGACCCTTAGATGTGTTGACTTGGGACATAAAGGAAGTGTCTGATTTCAGCTGATTTACCTAATTACACAATGTCCTGACGTAGCTATTCAAAGACACCTGATTTCAACGTTCTCTCTTGTTTAAGCTTTATCGTTGCTAAGACGTAAAACGCTGTGGCGGGCTACGAGGAGGTAATAATGGCCGAGGTGGAGGTACCTGCAAACGGCATGCGTCCAGTAAGCATCTCAGCCAGTATGCAGCCTGCAGCCCACATGTCTATGGCCTTAGTGTAGTTGTTGGGGGACAGGAGCAGACGGGGGGAACAGTACCATTTAGTAACCAGACCCTCAGACAGATAGCCCTGGAGGAGGAGAGGCGATGGATGAGTGAGGGGAAAAACAGAAAAAAGGAAGTAACAGGTCAGAGCAGCAGGTAGTGATGCTGATGAACATGTGACAGGTTACTACTACATGTTAACATTTAGTCGTGTGATAATCTGCATGCCACTGGCCTCACTATCCAACAGGCAGTGCTGTACATAACATGGCATCAAGGACAAAGTCCTGCTGATAATTATCTTTTAGGTCAGACCCCAAATTGTTGTATACTATTACTTACCAACCAAATAGAGAATTTGACCTTCATTTTTGAAGATGGTTAAAAAAGAGTGGTGAGTCATGTCAGGACTCTTTAGCCTTTATCCTTTGTTAGCCACCCACATCACCAGCTATGTGCCCCTACAATGAACACAGTTTCATTTTTTTTTATTGAAATATCAAAATGAATCTATGATTTATTTCTGGACATGTTAATTTCTTCCGGCACACAATGTGCTGAATGAGTTATCAAGGACCCACCACAGCTCTATTAGGTGGCTCTGACTGAAAAGCTCTGAACTGAAAGCACAGTTGGACAGCTCTCTCTGCACCTTTGCTCCGCCCGCGCCGCCTCTGCTTTCCTGCCACTTCTCCTTTATTTACCTCGACACTTGTGTGTCTCTCACCTACTTCATCTATCACGCTCCCTCCTCCCTCACCCTCTCTGCAGGCCAACCCTGCCCTCACTGCACCTTCCCCTCCATGCCTCCCTCATCGCTGCCTGCTCTCTTCTGTGTGCCAGCAGATGACAGAGCAGAAACTGATGCTGAGTGTCGGGTGATGCTTTGACAAACAATTGCTCTTTGTCTCCTAATCCATTCTCTCATTCCTCATCACATGAGCATTCATTTCTGGGAAGCATATAATAGATTACTAATAAAATCCAATGTTGTGAACGGAAAACACTGTTACACTATTATGTACTGTATGGCCTTGGCATCTATACTACACACAAAACACAATTTTAAACACTGGGAATCATTTTGTTCATCAAAATAAAAGGTTTATTAGGTGCATTCACTTCTTCTCTTCCTGTTGTCCTTCTTGTCCTTGTCATCATCTCAGTCCCTCAGTCCCTACATCACCTCTTACTTTCCCCTCCATCCCAAATCCCCCTCAGCTCAGTGTTTTCTTCACACTTCAAACCATCTCTCTCTCTTTTCATCACCCTCGATCCCTCACTTCCATTTCTCTTCTTGTTCCACGCTGCTTATTTTTAACTGTTTGTTCCTAGCGTCTTTGTTCTCCCCTTTCATTTTCTCAATTTCACTTTCTTTATATTCATTTTCCTTCTTCGCCTCCCCTCCCGTTCTTTCTCTTTATCAGGACATGAATAATCTCTGGGCGGATCCAGCAGTGCCTCAGCAGGTGACGTTCGCACATACACAGTCGCAGGAACGCCAAGCTCCCACAGGTGCAGAGTGTAAATGACATCGGGAATAGTGTTTTCTCTGCCGCGGTTTCCTCCTCTCTGTCATCTCCATTCACCGGAGTAAATGTCTGAGCGGTCAGAGGTGCGCTTCCAGACAGCTCGTCAAATAGCCTCATTTTAATTCACTGCAGAGTCACACACTCCTGTGATAACTCACTGACCACGTACATTTAAAAAAAGGGATAACACAGCATAAAATGGTTAAAAATTGACAAAACAAAATCATAATAAAATAAATATAAATAAAATAATAAAAAAACAGCACATTGGTTCTGCAATATTAAATAAAAGAAAAAAAAATACTATCACATTCACTGTAGACATCTGCTTTGGTATCAACACTGCATGACAACCAGCCCAGAATGAGCTAACACATCATCATCATCATCCACACTAGCACATGCACATTGAGACAGTTATGCAATTTAATGCTAAAGAATCTATCAATCTATTGTTTTGTCTGTCTGTCTGTCTGTCTGTCTGTCTGACTACGTTTCTGTCGGTACACAGTGTGAAAGTGTTGATATGCACACAAACATGCACATGGTGTGTATACCTTGTTACTGCTATCTTGCACAACCCATACACATACCCTGTTCCTCCCCCTCACCTTTTTTTTCCCTCTGTGCACTTTTGCTCACACCTCCTTCTATTTCTTCCTTTGTACTTTTCGACTTTCTTTCTCTCACCCTTCCATGACTCCCACCCTCCGCATACCCCCACCAGCCCCTCCATCCTTCTTCTCTCCTCCAAATGCGCCCCCTGTGTCTGCACCCAGCTGATCCCCAGTCCTGTGTTCTGAGCTGACAAAGATCGCCTTTCACGAGCGCTCCTCTCCACAAGCACAAAAAGCAATGACAATCAACAAACATATCCTGCCCCGCTAGTGTAACAGCACTGCTGTGGGATCTTCATGCATAATAAAGCAGCACAATGGAGCAGCAATTTCTCCCATTCATCTCTCAGAGGCCTTCACGTACAACCGACAGACTAATCACAGGGTTCAGTAAGTGCAGAACTTGATAGGGGACTGGGAAAGGAGTCCTGCTGTGAAAGACACAGGTCGGGAACATCAGACATGGGAATGTGTGATCCCAGGAGCCAATCACAGAAAAGAGACATTGTCTGAACTGTGTACAGTTGGTTGTGTCATATGCAGGAAGAGTTGGAGCAGTTTAACCTTTTTTAAATGAAATTTTTGATGAAATTCCGGCTCTATTTAGATCTAAGTTCACTTTTCACAGTTGATTCTTCACTGTTACCTTATGAGAATAGTGCGGGTCGACTATTCTGGCCAGTCCAAAGTCTCCAACCTTGAGCAGCAGTTGGTCTGTGTTGATGAATATGTTGGCAGGCTTTAGGTCTCTGTGCAGGACGTTAGCTGAGTGGATGAACTTCAGTCCCCTCAGCAGCTGGTAAAACAGCAGAGTAGCATGACCTGTGCAAGGGCAAAGATCAAATATCAGGATATATTGCTGTTTTTCTTTGGACATACAGTTTGTTTATACTCATAACTTAGCTACAGCGTTTTAAAAGAACATCGTCTCTTTGCATGTTTGACTTTGACTTAATAAAAACAGTCATTTCTGGATATGGATTACCTGTGGGTAGTGGCCCTTGTTCCAGCAGCCGAGCCAGGTCCGTCTCCATGCACTCCTGAACTATGTACAGGGCGCTGAGCTGGGCTGGGTCTCTGGGCAATGGACGACCATATGGCGCCAAAACCTCGTAAACTTGGACCACGTTCTCATGGCGCAGCCGGTGGGTGATTTTGACCTCCCTCAGGCCATGTTTCGCTGACACAGCATCGCGCATTACCAGCTTTTTAATGGCCACGCGCTGCCCGGTGCGCTGATCCACAGCTGAGAGGACCAGGCCGGTAACACCTGTGCCGAGAGGTCGAAGGTCAACAAAGTGACCACTGAGGTCAAAGCCGTGGAGGAAGAGGGGGGTGTCCTGTCTGGCCATGACAGCTCAGTTTGAGGTACTAGAGACAGATGATGTATGTATTTCAGGTAGTTTGATGTACTTCATGGGTTTCTGAATGAGAACTACTTTGTTATCCTCTGACGCACACAGTCAGACATCAAGCTGGTGAGTCCAGAATCATCAGTAGACACCTTGGTTGAGGATGAAGATGTCATTCAGTGGCACCACACTGGCCGGGTAATGACGGTGTCAGTCTTCGGTGACCAGAATTTGAAATATTTCGCTCAGGCCTACAAAGACATTCCTTTGTGCATCATTTCATTTCCTCTTCTAGTCCTGAATGCAACTAATTCGGAGGCGAATTCAGACAAGAAGCATCGACGTCATAAAAACATAAAAACTTTCGAAAGGCTCCGAAAATATAAAACCAAGTCGATTTCGAATATCTGTTTTGGTCACTGATTGTGCGCTGCCAGGTTTAAACATGTTCATGTTAACCAAAACAAAAAGAAATGTAACAATGTCTTTAACTGCACCACATGTTTTATGATGCTGTGGCCTGCTGCAGGGACACACCTCTAATCGCTCACTATTTTCTTCACGGAAAGAATATGAAGGAGTCTTATTAATACTACCCAGGGCAGGGGTATCCATAGTAACAGCCCTCTGTGCAGCTGATGGCGCTCTTTCATGTGTAGATGCATCATGGGACAGCAACAGGCGAACAGCCGGGTCTGCACTCCTCTCTCTTTCTGCACACTCGGCTGTTTGTTACGAGTCGACGCTCTCTCATTGGCCAGTCGGAGCCATGGATGTGAGGCAGGAAAAGGGAGGCGGAGTCTGGTGTGTTTCTGATTCAATGAGGCTCCTCCTCTTCTTCCATGATACCATATGAGTGTCTCAGCCAGGCAGCCAGTCACACAAGTTCATTTGGAGTGAGATCCACAGTTGGACAGCAGTCAGATCCTGAAACTGTGGTATAATCCCCTCACTAATCTGCCTCCTGTTGCCTTCTCGTGGACGTGGGGGGGTTTTAGCATCAGGGTGTGCGGTCACTGTGGACACATACTGCTGTGAGCTGTGTGGTTTGACACATCTGGTGCTGCTGCTCCTGCTCCTGGGGAGAGACAGAGCAAACAGGGTGAAACAGAGAACAGACAGACAAGGAAGATAAAGATGAAAGTAACAAAAGCAAACAGCGACTGTGTATTAACAGGGTTTGTGTGGCAGGAGCGTTGCCATTACATAACACACTGAATGGCACACACTGTGTAACCTAATCTACACTGGCAACTTAATGTGCTTAGAGGAGGTGATTACATCCATTCAGTGATGCTTTAGTGTGCATCTCCCATTCATCTCTGCAGCTTCTGCTGCATGAAGCTGCTGGTGGTTCACACCACAGAGACAATTAAACACATGTGGAGTGGAACATATGATGATGTGATCTGGTGGTAATTTTTTTTTTCAGTGCAACATCAACTTTGTATTTCTTCTTTTGTCTCATATTTCTAAGCTCAGGGTTAAACATATAAAGGTATGAAACATGACCACTGACCCCATCACAGCCCTGAAACCACTCAAAACAACCCATCAGTCCATAAAACTAATCTCTCTGCTGTCAAATGCCCGAGGGCGAGGCCGAGTGTTTTCTCCCTCTCACTCTTCATGTCTTCCTCTCTGTTTACCAGCCCTGAAAAACATTTCAGAACACACTGGTGTCGGCCCTCTGACTGTCAGAGGCTGTAAGGTGAGAACAGAGGAGGCTGAGGGAGACATGGAGCTCTGACAGTGCACGGAGCTGGGTGGGAGGCGCAGCACCGGGCTAACTTTATAAATAATGCATAACCACTGAAGATGGCACTTGGTGTTCTCTCTTAGCATTTATTCTCTAGCATATTTCTGCAAGGTTATGCAAGAGGAGTATGTATAATAAATAAGAATCATTCGCAGGTCATTGGTCCAAGGCAATAACACATTATACACATTGTTATCACACTGGCATACACAACAAAACACATATAAATCTCACACTTAGCTTTCAGTATCCTTAAATTTAGGGTAAAAAAATGGAATTGTATTATTCTCTGTCTAATCCAACATGATGTTAGTGCATCTGCAGGTGACCCTGTTTGTGTCTTTGTGCAGCTGCTCCTCTGTTCCGTTTTATTTCTTTGTTTTCACACCGTGTGTGTGTGTGTGTGTGTGTGTGTGTGTGTGTGTGTGTGTGTAGTATAAAATCGCAATGAGGATTTTTGTTTTACTTTAAAAGCGTTAAAAGCGGAAACGGTGGATCCCTTGTGTGGACACACACACACACACACACACACACGCACACACACACACACACACACACACACACACACACACACACAGGCTTCGTGCGGCTGCCTTTCCTTTTGTGTAAAATGCAGTGACGCCCGACTGACAGAACAACAATAACAAAAACAAAGACACAACAACAGCAAACAGCAGCACTCACCGGAGCACGTCCGCAGCCGCAGCCTGACGCCCACAAACAAAGATCCGCGCGAGAGATGCGGCTCTCTGAGAGAGAGAGAGCGCAGAGCGAAGCGCGCGACCGCATCGCTATCTCTCTCTCTCTCTCCCTTTCTCTCTGTTCGTTTCTCTCTCCCCGTGTGAATGATACGGGGGTTGGGGGGGCGGGTTAGCAAGCACGGGCCGGGATGACTGATAGAGGGGGGCACACACACACGCACACACACACACACACACACACACACACACACACACACACAGGCTTCGTGCGGCTGCCTTTCCTTTTGTGTAAAATGCAGTGACGCCCGACTGACAGAACAACAATAACAAAAACAAAGACACAACAACAGCAAACAGCAGCACTCACCGGAGCACGTCCGCAGCCGCAGCCTGACGCCCACAAACAAAGATCCGCGCGAGAGATGCGGCTCTCTGACAGAGAGAGAGCGCAGAGTGAAGCGCGCGACCGCATCGCTATCTCTCTCTCTCTCTCCCTTTCTCTCTGTTCGTTTCTCTCTCCCCGTGTGAATGATACGGGGGTTGGGGGGGCGGGTTAGCAAGCACGGGCCGGGATGACTGATAGAGGGGGGGTGGGGGATCCGCCGAGATGAGATAAATAAAGCAGAGGATGCTATTGAGCCGGATGGAGAGATCACCCCCCCCCTCCCCCACCTCAGTACATCCAGACCTGACCGTCTTCACACTCTCCCATATACTGCAGCGATGAGGTTCTCTCTCTCTCTCTCTCTCTCTCTCTCTCTCTCTCTCTCTGACCTTAGTTAAACCTGGATAGGGTTTGTTTCAAAACATCTAAAGATGAAATATTATGTAATTTTAATAAAAGAAAAAAAAAAGCTATTTTCCCCCTCATATGTAGAGGGCTCGTGCATCATCCTGACAGCATTGTCTGCCGTGCTGGGTTGTGATTCCCCATGGGAGGAATTAAGTAACAGCAAAGAAATGATAGTTTGGTCAAGAGAGGGATTAGTGACACTAACATTTTTTTTCTTTCATTGTGTCACTTCTGTAACATAAAAGACAAAAAGGAAATGAATATATCCTCTGATATTCTCTATGGTCTGCTGATTAAATTAGCTCCCTAGGACACAATGAACTGAAACAACAGTGCAGACATGAGATAATAAAGAAAGCCTTAATACATCATTAGTTCTTTGTGTATAACGCCTACCTGCGCGTTTCAGCCTGACCTCTGGTGACCTCTTAAAAGTCAGGTTCCTGAAGACAGAGACAGCACAATTAGAGGCAAAGAAGAAAAACAGGAGCTCCTCCGCTGTTTGCAGCGCTTTACTTTTTAAAGACTGTGTCAAGTTTCACAGTCGGCGCAGGCAGGTCGCGCTGACAGTGATAATGAGTGTGCCGAGTTGCTACAGCTACAGGGATTAAAACGAGGAGAGAGGCCGCGGAGAGAACAGAGACCCAGGAGCAGCAGTGTAACGAACTCTGAGGTGTGACACCCTGCTGTTACGACTCCATCAGTGAGGAGAACGGAGGAGAGATCCATGGATAGTTGTGCGTTTTCAGTGCCCAGGTAGATCGCATACATATATACATATATAACGACTCAGGTCATGGTGAGCCACAGCATCTCTAATTGGCAGCTGTGTTAAGGATGTCAGATAGATAGAATTGGGGAGAATATGTATAGTTTGTAAATGTAATATAATTAGGACTTTACTTTTAAACCCAGAGAGAGACTGCACACAGAAGATATTTAAAACATATATATATAAGTGTTGCAATTGTTATGTTGTGTTATTGTTATGTTTACTTTCTATCTACTTTCCAGGGGGATTTGAGCTAAATTAAACGTGTGATGCAGCGCTCTGATGAGTGCGGATGCAGATGATGGGTCAGTGGTTCCTTTCTGACTGCTGAGTGAAAATTGCCTTGTTCCACCTGTGTGATGCAGGTAAAATAAAACCACCTGGCTTCAAACAGACCTTAATCTTTATATCTTCCAGGTGTGTCGGCTCCGTTTCCTGTGAATCAGCGAGTCAGGGTTAGTAAAAGAATGTGAGAAAAAGGAAATTGTTAGATGCTTTTTTTTTGTCTTTTATAGTAGCGGATAAACAGCCAGAAAATAATATAAAGATATTTATCAGGAAAGTTCAAGTCTATCTTGAACTATCTAGATTCCCTGCTAATCAATGGGAAGATGCACAGCCAGGATCCTGATGATGTCACTGAATCTATCTAAAAAAAGACAATGTGATGAGAGCAGACAAAGAGACTGCAGAGACAAGATGGAGAAAAAGACAAGGTGACACACATACAGTATCTGTAGCCACAACTAACAGTGCAAACATTAAGCCTGGTCATTTAGAAGCATTGGTCATTTGGATAATGGTGTAATGCCGCTACTCATCTGGTGATTCAGACTTTGTTCTATGTGTCTGCGTTTTATTTCTGTTCCTCCTTCCTGGCTGACCTCTCATTAATACTGATCGCATCTGACAAATGGAGACATCACACTGATGCTAGCGGGCGGCTATTTACAGATGTGTGTGCGCACAGACACACACACACATATCTACACACACAAACACATAGACACAGGCACTTGTGTTGTCAGCTGCACCTGCTCCTGTTCGTGACAATGTGTGGTCATTATTTATGGGTCTGCCCTAAAAAGGAAGGTGAAGGGGAGAAATCCACTGTGCTGGTTCCCAATTTTTTATTTTTTATTTTTTAGTAAAAGGTCTTTTTAGATTTCTTCAAAAGAAAGCAAGCATTCATTTTTTTATTGAACATGTTATGCACGTCAAAAGCAATCGGTCTGTGGTAAGCATGGGTTATGGCTCTTGTTTGATGTTAGCTAATACCAGATATGTAACAAAAGAGAGCAACCAAAGATAAACAAAGACCAACAAACAAAGATAAGTAAGATAAGTGAGTGAAACCTTACATGGGACATGGAGGAATTCTCTGGACGAGATTTTTAGGTTTTCAGCAAAGACATAGAGACACTAGCTGCATATCCGTCTATATAACATCGAACAAGCGGCATCATTTTATGTCCACATCTGGTCACATTTCCTTTGTTTTTATTTTCCGCCATATTTTCATTTATTTTTATCTCTCCCTGTGATACATGATTATGACCTGATCAGGGGGTTTACCCAGCAACTAGCCCTGGGTCAGGTGGGGTTGGCTCCAACTCCATAAGGGATGGATCGATGGATTTGACGTTCTCATTTTTAAATTAATATTTGTCTTTTTTTTAACATCTGTCTTCAGCAATCTGATCACAGGTCTGATAAACATCCGTGGGAGAATGAGGGAGAAGAGTGAATGGAGAAAGATAACACATCACACAGCTGTCAACGTTGTCTTGCCATGTGCGTGCCAACACATTTTTCTGAATATGACCGGCCTGTCTAAATGCCAACACAGCCTGGATCACTGAGGATATGCACTGAATAAAATATGCAGTAAAGGGATATGAGAGGGACAGAGAATGAGAGCCGGCCACAGCAGGGTCATTTACATCAGCAGGTTTTGTTACACCAGCATGTGGTGGGTTTTACATGTCTTAGAGTGAAGAGCCATAGATAAACCTTCTATTAACTATTAGTCTATTCACATATACAAAACAATTCTCATAGCTAAAGTTTCTTGTGTTGTCCTTTCAATTAACTGCTCGTTTGAAAGGAGACGTTTTTTGTCCATTAAAATATAAATATAATATATAAATGACAAAATATGTCTTCATGTCTTGCTTCTTGGAGCCTTAATAATAATAATTCAAAACAATAAAACAGCTAAAACAACTGCTGGTTTGGACTTCAGGCTCAGAGCTGGTTTTCAAGCGCCACCTGCAGTGTATCTTTTGTTACTGCAACTAAGCATAGCTAAACATACAAAGGCATACGACAAATGAATTTTTGTTGTACTGGATTTGATTATCACCTGACTAGGATTTACAAAGGGGGCTGGAATGTAAAGCTTGTTGGAACAACTTATAAAAACGGTAAAAGATGTAACTGAAGTAAACTAATGTTTAAAATCAATTGTATTGTGCAGCCTCACGAGCAGTGTTATATTTCTATCTGTTTGATGATTGATGTCTATGGCACCTCTGGAACACCTCTATCTCTAGTAAACTAAGGGCCTCTTTATCAACAGAGTCAGGCGGTGACAGAGAGATAACTACGTAACCATGTGGTGTACATTTAACGTGACACTCTACTTTCCATAACAACACCAAAATATGTGCTCAACACACACACACACGCGCACACACACACAGATGAGATATAATTGCATGAAAATCAAAAGTATTGTGAAATATTGAACGTTTTAATTTAGGAACAAAAAACAGAACCAAAGTCATACTATGTAGAACTGTTACTTACTTAAATACAGCTAACTGACCAAAGGATTGCATGAATACACTATTTATTTATCTAATTGACTAGAAATGCTATACTCCTAACTTCTGGAATTACGCGATTCTAATTTGTTCAAAATCACATAATATAAAATAGAGTTTTTAATTATGGTACATTAACTATGTTCTTTAAAAGAGAAACAACATGATGCAGTTGAGTGAAGTGTCTCAGTAACATTTACAAGTAAAAGTCCAAAAATAGTTTTCGCGTCTGCCACGTCATGGGAGCTTTAGCAAACTAAAATCTGCTTTGGAAAAGAGGAACAGAGTCTTTCAGAAAAAAAAACAAACAGTATTTCCTGTAATTCTAATGAGTTAATAATGGTTAAATGTCATTGTCACGTGGGCTACGTCAAAGAAGGCCACAGTATGGTTGACCCTAAAGGGAAACATGAAAATCTCCATAGGAAATTTAAGACAATAAGTGATATATATATACACACACACACACACATATGTATATGACTTATTGTCTTGAATTTCCTATGGAGATTTTCATGTTTCCCTTTAGGTTCAACCGTGATCAGTGATACTGATGTTATCCGTGGTGGAATATTGTGACGACCGGTTTGGCACTCGTTGTTTTTTTATATGCCGTCATTTAAAATCAAATCTTAAGTTTGTATAAGTTTGACTTGTATTCTTCAGGACACTGCAGCATAAGGATGCCTGTCGTTATAAAGTGGACAGCAAACCTATTGAAGCGAAACGAGGTGGCGGCAGGGTGGCTTCAGGAAGTGTCTCAGGCATAGAGAGACTGGTAGCCACTCCTCCGTCTGCCTGTTCTACAGGTGATCACACATACACTCAGCATCCCGAAGAACTGCAACAGAAAACATAAAGGGATCAGACGCGAGCTCGGAAGATACATTTGCTGAGACAGTGCAAGATTAGGATTCACAGTACTTTAGCTGCTGTGCTATGTGGAGAAGATGAGGATAAGATCAAGGAGTGAATTACAGAAGTCTATTTATGGGACAATAAGGAGAGTCTCCCATCTGGATATTTTTAGGCCAGTTCAGCTTAATCAACCTGAACTGAAAACTGGTTTACAACTCATCAACCTTACTCAACACCTTACTGATTCTTCAACATATAAAACATCTGCTGACTCAGCAGCGTACAGCACATACAACGTGTAGCACATAGCATACTGTTGTGGAAATACTAATGTTGGATTTACAGCGATGCTTTTCATAATTGCTGAAGCATGTGTCCCGTCTTTACCTTAATGATAGCAAAGCCCAGAACGACCAGCATGGCGTAACTCCACACGTCCTCTATGAGGCTCCTCAGCTTGACCTCACAACCCTAAAATGAACGCACAAGTATAGTGAGCGTACACACAGGCTTGTTGCACATAGGAAATGTCTACCAGAAAAATGCCTGCATAATTAGGTTTTTGCACAAAAGTACATGCACAGTGTCAAAGGTATTTATGTCATAAGTCAAACCTGTGTGTTAAGCTGGCCTGGTTGATCCAGTTTGCCAGCGCACTGTGCTGTCATGTTTTTGCAGCAGGACAGAGGCACTGTGTTGTTGTGGTTGATAAACCAGGTGGTGCCGGACCAGCTGGTGTAATTATGCACTCCACAGCACTGCAACTGCACAGAGTTGAAGAGAAAATGGTTAAGTGATAAAAAAAAGGAGGCAAACAATAAAATTCAGATACATATAGACACAGATACAGATGCTATGTGTGACTGATCTAACAACTACTCAGCTCTACACAGAATCTACATGTGTGCTTATCGTGTTCTAGCTGTTGGTGTTACAGTATAAGACTTTCTTCTTAAAAGTAAGAAAGACAGACCAAGGAGAAAAAAGAAAAAAAAAACAATCCAGCAGGAGAGAAAAAGCAAGTAAAGCTGCTGAGATGTTTGAGAGGATGAAAGGATAAATGATGAATAAATATTAAATATTCATGCGAACCTGAGTCTGCAAGTAGTCTACACCTTTGGTCTCGGTGCTCTGTCCATCATATTTTGCAAAGGCATCATTCATAGAGCGCTGCAGGTCTCCGCTTATCTGGAAAGACGGGAACAAAATAAATAAAAACATAGTGTGTATGTACATATGTACATAGTGGGCTCATAGAATATAAAGGAGAGAGATTGACTACCGTATTTTCCGGACTATAAGTCGCAGTTTTTTTCATAGTTTGGCCGGGGGTGCGACTTATGTGTGAAATTATTAACACATTATTATATAAGAAGGCGCTCTAGGCCCGTGTTGATAATTGAATTGATAAAACATTGGCAACGTAGAAGAGGAAGCGCTGCATCTTCTACCTCCTGAGTTAGCAGAGTTCTTTAAAAGTGGCACCGAGGATGACGATCTCATTGGATTTAGTGATTTGGAGTGACACGGATGGTTTGGTAAACGTGTTAGCATGTTATTTATGCTATAGTTATCTGAATAACTCTTAATATGTTATGTTAACATACCGTTCTTAGTTCGTTGTTTATGTGTCATGTAACGTTAGCATACCGTACAATTATTCAGCCTGTTTTTCCCTTTATTCTATTTTTATTTTAAATTGCCTTTCAAGATGACATGTCTGTTCTTGGTGTTGGATTTTATCAAATAAACGTCCCCCCAAAATGCGACTTATACTCCAGTGCGACTTATATATGTATTTTCCTTCTTTATTATGCATTTTATGGCTGCTGCGACTTGTACTCCGGAGCGACTTATAATCCGGAAAATAAGGTATATCCGGATTATGAAACATTACGTGACAGAGAAGATATATCTGACTCACCTTGCCCTGGTAGATGAAGCCAAATACCAAAGCAGCAATTTCAGCTGCAAAGATCACCATGATGATCACAAAGAACTGGAGACAAGGGAAGTGAGAACAAGTGTGAATACAAAACATGGAGACATTGAAATCAAGTGGAAGAATAATGGAACATTAAAAATGACACAATTGCATCTTAAATCAAAGATGTTTTCACATTCACCTTCAGAATCAGACTAACAAACTGAAACACAAACTGTCGCCTACGCCTCATCTCTCCTCTATCTCACACACACACACACACACACACACACACACACAAACACAAACACACACACACTTACAAAGCCAAGGCCGAATTTGGACTCCCGGATTGTGGAGCAGCATCCAATAATACCAAAAAGGAACATTATGACGCTGATGCCGATGATGATAGCTGCCGGGACCAGTGCATATCTGTCCTCAATGAAACTGTCAAAGTTGTTGTAGCTTCTGATCACGTAGGCACCGATGTAGGCGAACACCGCTCCTGCAGCCTGAGGGAGGAGAAGACATCATTTCATATATCATATTACACATACAATTAACGTTATCTCACACATACACACACACACACAAACACACACACACACAGTCAAACTACATGGAACTATTAATTAAATGCGGTTTAATACAGAATGGGGTTTTTGACTTTACCCTGATGCAGTTAAATGAGTCAGTCATTATGTCATTTGCATGTAAATCTGATGACGTTTAAAAAGAAAAAAGAAAAACAAATGCTTTTTTCCCCCCCTGATTGAATCATTTGATATGACACATGTCATCTGATGAACGGAGACTGCAAAGTCACTGATGGTCGGTTTCTCTGGATTCAAATGTAAATTACGCTCCAAGTCACACATCGTCACGTCTTTTCTGTGAAAACACGCTTCAGCACTCACTGATCATAAGGCAGTGTGTGCAGGGGTAAATCTTTTGGCGTACAAAAATACGGAATGACATTAAAAATGATTTAATGTTTATTATTATCATTACTATTATTACTATTATTATTATTATTATTATTATTATATCTTTGTTGAGCCTGCTTTCTATCTGTTTAACCATCTGACCAAAATAAAGGGACAACTGTTAAGAATCTGATGACTGTTATCTCTTCATCAGCACTCCTAACTTCCTTATGACCTTTGCCCACAGTATCTCACCTGACTTAAACTCCGGCTGTAAAAGACGAACAATAGTGTAGTAACGACAACAACAACAAAAAAACAAAACCTTCTGATAAATGGTTGAAGCTACACAAAAATACAGAATGTGAATATCTCTCTCGAATATATCTGACCGTACAAAGTCATACAGTGGTGGCACAATGGGAATATAAGAATAATAATAATATGTGATTAGCTCAGTTTGGCCCTTACATCACTGAGTAAAAAGGCTGTCTCAAAAAAGAAGTCCCTTTGTCATGGAAATGAAATCCAGAAGTCCCATTTGTAACTTGTTTTGAAAATCACAATTTTCAGAATTACTTCGGCTCCAGTGACCTGAGTAAGGTCGTCTTTGCATGTGAGGAGAATATGTGTGTTTGTGTGACCGACCAATCATTCACCCCTCAGTTCAGCCACATGACTCACTTCTTTTAATCACTCCATAATCACGGGATGCTTGCAGGGCTAAGTCTACCCCCCCCCCCACACCCTCCCCAAGCAAGTTGCTCACCCCTAATCTTCCCCCCCCCCCCCCCCCCCCCCAAGCAAGTTGCTCACCCCTAATCTTTCCAGAAACTATGATCTTGTGCCTAAGAAGCAGCACAGAGAGGCTTACACAACATACATCAGCCATGAACAGTGTTACCTCTCTGGAATGTGAGCAACGTGGGCCGATGTTTCTAAATGTAAGGATATGATTTCAGTATTAACGGTTATCCTAGTATCTTAGCATCTCAGACCAGGTTTCTGGGGAAGACATAATGACAGTTTAACTAAATGGGCAAGAAAGCAGCCGTGACCTGACGTCGGTGCTAATGTACCCTCATGCATACATTGATTGGATGTTTGCAATAGAAAAACACCACCACCATTACACTATACTATAACACCATTACAAAAACATTTAACCAAACAGGTTGCGTTTCATGTTTCATTTCCTGTAACCGGACGTGGTGCAGGATGGTTTTCAAGTAGACTGAGTGTGAAAACCATTTTTCACGCATCAGCTGTTTCCAGGCCAGTTTAAACGGGGTCGAAATGTGACATTTCTCACTGTCTCAGTGAACTGGTTCTGACGTTCAGCCTGGTGAATCACTGTTTCCCTCTAAGAGACAGTTATAAAGAATTGTTGCTGCTTAACACATAACAGCTACTGTGTCGGTCTAAGATCTTTGCATATGGCAGCAATGTGTTGAGCTTCAGAAACAAGGGAGGCTGGTTTATAGTACAGAGGAAAGTAATAAACGACAAACAGTGGAAATCCCCCAACACATTGACTAACAATCTACGTAACTGTTGGGAAAAAAGAAGAGTGTAAACAGCAAAATAAAACAAAACGTCAGATCATAAACATAAAAACAAAAAAAGTTTAAAAAAAACAACAACTGTCTGTGTCAGTGAGGCCACATGAGCGAGAGACACTGTCTACTGCAACATACACACACATATATATGAATATAGACATGATCTGAGCTGTAGACAGGCAGTGAGGTGTGAGGCTGGCAGAGAGACAGCTGACAAATCACTGTTGCGTTCAGGGGAAATGGGACTCGCTGCTTCCCTGTAATCACTTGATGTTAGAAAAAAAAAGGGGGGGAAGTGCGTTTTTTATTCTCTAATGTGAAACAGAACTGCAGCTGGTTCCATGACGTTTCTGTGTCGAGTCACAACTCTTGGTTTGAGCGACGTCAAGTTCGAACAAACACACAAAGAAACAAAAACACGAGAAGTGATCCGTTTGGCGCAGGTGGAGACTGATCGGCGGGACTCACCCAGAATATCAAGCTGAGGAAGAGGAGGATGCTCTTGGACGTGAAGATGCCGCAGTCCATGTTGTCTGGCGGAGGTGGGAGAAGAAGGTCTGTGGTGGGTGAAGAAGAAGAAGAAGAAGGACCGAGGAGGCGTCGTGGATCGGGTTTTATTTTACGCAGGGCGCAGCGCCAAACGCTTTGGTCACAAGTTCCCTCCGTGTGTCTGCTCGTCCCGAGTGATCACACGGTCACATGCTGCAGGGAGGAGAGAGGACACACACAGGCACAGCAGGTTCGACCCCCCCCTCATACACACACGCACACACACACCACTCCCACACAAGGGAGGGGGAAATCCTGCTGAGCCACAGACAGCGACACAGCTCTGTGAACAACACCGAACAAAGCCCTCACTGTCAACTCATATCACTCTTAATTGTAACAAAAATGTTTTCACGTTTTACTTGATCACTTTTTTATAAAACAGTTTTCATAAGTTAGTTCTGACACAAGCTGAATCTGTTCTCTGATCAGTGTGATTGATCAATGGGCGGAAGTGAGGCGGCCCATTAATCTGTGCACTCATTCCAGGTCCAAAAGGCCATTGGATGAAACTGATAGTCTGCTCCTGAGTGGATACTAATGGCAGAAAAGACTTTTCACATTCAAAGAGTGAGGCCTGGGGGGGGAATCACATGCTCCTTTTACTGCTGCTTTTTTTTTTTTTTTAAATGAACCCTGCTTTAATAGAGCGAGAGAGAGAGAGAGAGAGAGAGAGAGAGAGACTTAAGCGAATATGTCAGCTGTAGCACAGTGAGGAGTTTTTATGGAGCACAACATGATGCTTTTTCAGAAAATGACTCATAATGATTCATTGTGTTTCTCACAACACAGGGAGTCACAGCTAAGAGCTAATAGTCATACCTTTCCATTTAAAGTCCAAATTGGAGATGTAGGGAGAAACGGAAAAGGGGGGGGGGGGAGGGGGGGGGGGGGGGCGTTTGCTGTTGTTTCCCTTTCATGCCAATGTCAGGGTGAAATGAAGTGCGTCAACAGGTATTTCCTATAAAAAAAAAAACTAATATGCACTGATTTGCCATTTGATGGGCTGTGACAAAATGAAAAACACCACCACCTTGTCTGTTTAAATGGATTTTACACACTTTGATGTCATAGCTTTATGCCATATCAAAGCCTATTGTGGTCATAGGTAATGTGTGTTTGTGTTTGTGTATTTGAGTGCAAGAGGAGGAGGCACTATCAGTGCACAACAGAAGGCAGGACTACATTTTACAATCTTCTTCCTCAGGCGCACACACATGCACACACAAACAAAAACAGCTACATGCATGCACACACTTGATCTCATATTAATACAGAAAAAAAGAAAACAATAGATAAATAGATCCCCCATGGTTTGATCTATTTATTTCAATGTATATTTATGTCTTAGTGTTTTAATGGTCACACAAACAGTATAACATCAATAATTCCAGATATTATGTTTGAAGATGACTTTAATAGTTCTGTACACTAAATGTCCATACTATACTGTACATTAAGCTCTAATGTATAAAAAAACACTCAGACAGGGTAATATTGAAATATCCTAGAGAGAAATGTATAAACTGGCTGCAAAACTAACACATACATTATATAAATACACAATTATGTGAATGTGTCCCTCAATGGTCAATTCAGACTAAAGTCTAAAGTTCAAAAAGTCGCACAAAAATAATCTTAAATGTGTGTGGCTGGCCGTCCAAGAGTCTGATAAAGCCTAATCTGGCTGAGGCCCAGTTCCCTACCACACAGAGGAGACATGCAGTGGCAAACCCATATATTTTCAGTATGTGACAATCAAAAACAATGTGTTAACATGTTATTTACCGTTTTTCTACAAGATGCTTTATTAAAGCGGCCCATGTTTCTGTATTTCAGGATTTTGTGTCCGTGTTCAGGTTCTAATGGGTTTGCAAGGAAACTGTGTTTCTTTGGTCTTACTTAAATGAATTTAATTAGAAAAAACACTTCAAATAAAACTAACTTTTGCATCCAGTATATAAAGCAAACTACAGTTTTACATGTTTTAAGTTCCGAGAGTCTGTACTTGATCATTGTAAAGGTTGAAATGCTCGAAATGTTCGAAATACAAGCCCTGAAATAACACCAGAATAATGTCAGCTTGTGTTTCCACAGTCTACTTCAATACAATTGAGCAAATTCTTGAATAAAAATATATAAACACAAAGTAAATATTGTGGCGATTCCTATGGTGTGCTCTTCATAAAGATAACTGATACTTTAAGATGGACTATTACAAAATAACCCAGTTGGAGAAAACACAAACTTTATCAGGTCTGAGAGGGAGAGAAGAGGCGCACTGTGTTGGCGGGGCTCACTCTCCACGGTTCTCATCTGCTCCTTATCAACCCTGAACCTCACAAGCGGGGCAAGGAGAGATACCACACTGTCTTTGTTTCTCTTTGAACCTCACGCATCCAATCCAGGCTGTAGTGCTCTTAAAATGTCTTCTGCTGTGACTGCTGAGTCTTCAGCGGCTCCGTCCAAATCTCCAAAGAAGAGATCCAAGCCTCAGAAGAAGAGCAGTGGTCCCACATTGTCGGACCTGATACTTCAGGCTGTGTCCACGTCCACACAGCGTGGTGGCATGTCCCTGCCAGCTCTGAAGAAGGCTCTGAAGACTGGAGGATACGACGTGGTGAAGAACAACACCAGGATCCTTGCCGCGGTCAGGCGCTTGGTGGCCAACAAATCCCTGGTTCAGACTAGAGGTGTTGGGGCCTCGGGCTCTTTCAGGCTGAACAAGAAGGCCCCCGTGCCACGAAAGAAGAAGGTGGTGAAAAAGAAGAAGCCAAAAACAAGAAAGGTCAAGAGGACCAGCACCATGAAAGCAACTAATGATGACACTGCAGCAGCCAATAAGTCTCCAAAGAAAAAGAGGAAGGCCAAGAGTCCAAAGAAACCCAGAACTCCAGCTGCGGCCAAGAAGCCCCAAAAGACAAAGAGTCCGAAGAAGACCAAGCAACGGGTCATAAAGTCCACCAGGACCAGGGCTGCTGCCAAGAAGTGAACTCTCTCTCACTGAACACTACATGCGTCCGGTCGCCATGTTGACTTTTGTGTGGACTGAACCCATTTATTCCAGGAAATATAGTTTGCTTAAGGTATTTTTCAGCTTCTCTATAGTGGGAGATACTCAGTAGCTGTCTTACTTTTTTTTGCCTCTACATGACATAGACTGAAATATACTGAATTCTTGGAAATAAAAGCTATTTTGATTTACAGTGCGTGTGATTTTATTTCATGTTACAACTTGGCAATTTTACAGCTTTCCCTGTCTCTGTATGCGTAACTCTGAATAGAAACAGCCAACAATGCTGTCTCATACAGGTCACGATACCATGTTCAATTTTTGTATTGATTCTGTGCATGATTTAGTTTTATTTATTTATTATTTAATTTTCATGAAAAACCAGTGAGTTCACAGGAGAAAAGGAAGTTTGTCTTAAACAGCCGGGTTTTTTTTCTTGTTTTTTTTTATACGATAGCGGCAAACGCGGTTTTGGCGCGTGCTCGTTTAAAACTGGGTTCTTTGGATGAAGGGCGCGCGCCTTGCGCTTTGACGCACGGGCCCAAAGTACTTCCGCAAATGTTATTTAAATTTGGTTGTAAACACGAGCAGTGACACGACACTGTAATGACGTATTTTTACCGCGCAGATGTAACGATTGAGTTTTTGTTTGTTTTGCGCTTATTTCAGTAAAGTTTGCTATGCGCAGACCAGGGGGCGGGGCATCGCTGATCATCAATCAGCAGCTGGGTGTTAAACGCCAATCATCACTGAGTACAGTGCGACAAGCCGGACGTGACGCGCCGTGTTCGTTGGACTCTTCTTCTTATCTCCAGCAGGAAAAACAAAAACAAACAAAAAAAAAACCCCACACTGACACAAGGTTTGAGTGCGACTAAAGCGAATAATGATGAACAGAAACGTCATCCAGATCCTGACGGGATCAGAAAGCAGGTGAAATAATCTCTGCTTTGATTGGTTTTAACTTATCACATAGTCAATGAGAACAATATGACAAATATTTCCCTCATAGATCAACATACACACTTGATTGAGAGCTTGTTGGCGCTACACACCGTGTAAGTCTAACAGTGGGAGAATCCGTTATTCACTTTGTTTTGAATTCAGTCATTAGTCATAAATGCCCATATGATGAATCTATGTGTCAGGCAGCTGCTGGTTCATGAGCTCAGTGGTTTCGTGTTGCCATCTGCTGGCCGGAAACGGAGAAGCAGACGCGAGACCTACTTTTAACTGGGTTGTTTTTCTTCCCACATATCTTTTATTATTTCAGCAGTCTATTATATTACAGTTATCTTTGTTTTTCTCCATTGGTGCTTCCTGAATACAAATTCATAGTTATACTCCTTCACCTCCTATTATTTTAGTTTTGCACTGTGCATGAGTGGGAGAGTTTTTTTGTTTTTGTTTTGGCCTTTATTCTGTAAGACACTGTTTAACATTGCATGAGATAAGCTATAAAGACCAACCTGGAAACTGAAGTTGGAGCTCCAAGGGAAAATTGTGCTTTGACGGTAGTTTATAGAAAATAAAGACTATTCATATCTAATCATGGACTCAGGTCAAATTATTGCGTTTGACTATTTTTAGCGGCTGAAAGAGGTTATTCCTTTCTCTGTCATACAGGTCAGTGATTCACAATAGAGAAATCAGAATCAGTTTTACTGGCCATGTGTGTGAGAACATACTGTACTATGCATTTGACTCCGGTACTTTCCTTTATGGACACAAGCAAACAAAGTAGAAAATAAAACACAGGCTATAAAGATGTAATAAATAAATCCTAGGGTATATAAGGAAGAGAAAGCTATATGGTCATTTCCTTGTCTGTGTGTAGACAAGCGTGAATGTGGCAAAGGTTATACTGTGTTTGTATTAGTCCTATCACCAGTGATTGTGGTTTTCTGATAAGTGCTTCAGGGAAGTTAGATAGTCAGTATGAACATATGCGATCATATTTAATGATTAATATACTGGTATGTTATATATAATTTAAACAATGAGTGGATGGACATAGAACTTAACATTGTTCCTGTTTCTTTAGAATCTGTTGTACCGACTGCAGTGTTGCACTTCTTCCTCTTCTGCTGTTTAATGGCAGCTGGCACACAATTTTTAGGTGCATTACCACCAAACCACATTACATTCAACACCTGTGTGTGTCAAAAAAACAAAAACATGCTGTGTACACTACAGCACAAAAAAGTTGACCCCTTTGTTGTTTTAACTGAACCAAACATTCAAGTTCAGGCTGGAGAGCTTGGTGGTGACTCACACTCAGAAATTCCCGTGTGACATGCTCTCATGTGATCCCCCACACCCGAGCAAACACAGACCTGAGTTCAACAGATAACGTGCTGAAGTCAGCTTTCGGTTCCCTTCTTTAGGAGGAAGTCGCAGAACAGGTTGAACCTCGCTATTAAAAAAGCATCAAAGAAAGCATCTATCAAAAGATGAAATATATCAGATTTCTGTAAGAGCTGGGTAACCTGCATTCAGTTAAATCAGATTCAGTTCAAGATGCTGTTTCACCTTCCTTCTGATTTGGGGAAATGGTTTCTAGTACTCAGAAAAGCAAGTGAAAGCAAAACTTTCTACCACAGTATCTAATGTCTTCCTCTTTGTCATGTGATTAACCACGTACAAGAGGAGGGCACTTGCCCTGGATGATAACCAGTACTGAAGCGTCTTAGCCCTGATTCCTGACTCAGTCATCATGAAGAAAGCAGTGGCTCTCCTGACTCTCTCTCTCCTTCATGTCTGCTCCCCTGTCCCAATCAGCCGTCCGACCAGCTGGCTCACTCAATGTCGCGCCTCTACCAACTTCTCCATGACAGCACTGGAGGTGCTGCCAGGTGGAGGCTGGGACAACCTCCGGAACATGGACATGGGTCGAGTAATGAATCTCAGCTACTTCCAGTGCCAGACCACTGAGGACGGGATTTACCTCATTCCGGATGAGGTGTTCGTGATTCCCCACAAAGAGACGAATGTGGAGACCAACTCCGAGATAATCACCACGTGGCTGGAGCAGAAAAGTTCAACTTCTAGCACAATAAATGCAGACGTATCTTTTCTCACTCTGCTCAATGGGAAATTTTCAGTCGAGAACCAAAGGATGAAAACGCATCAGGTCAAAGACTCGTCAACTACAGCCAGAGTACAAGTATGTTTTTAACTTTTGAATTTAGTATAAAAGCAATCATGAAAATAACATTCTGTTTCCCAGAGAAGATTTCACACATTCTTGCACCTTGTTTGCTTAAACATTATGTTGATTGAAACGTTGAGAAACTCATTTTTTTTCAAATAAATTTCTTTATAAATCTGCTAATTTAAGAGGAGCAGTGCATATTAAAAACAATGCAGTAACCGTGTGACGTAATCACTTCAAAAGCAAAGAATAAAGGTAGAAAAATAATTAACTTTAAGTATGATAAATGTTTAAAAAACAACATTTATTGATGTTATACTCCTTTCTCTCACAGGTTCGTAACCTCATCTACACAGTCAGGGCTTATCCAGATTTCACTCTGGACACACGCTTTGCTCAACAAGTCAAAGAGATTGCTGATGCTATTGAAAACAACCAAACAAGGAGAGCAGACTATCTCTCTGAGAAAATGGTGCTGGACTATGGAACTCACGTTATCACTAGTGTCGATGCTGGGGCTGCTTTAGTGCAAGAAGACTACCTCACGTCTACATATGTGTTGGACAATGAGTCACAAAGTTCCTCCATCAAAGCTCAGGCGGGCTTCAACTTTTTTGACAAACTCAAGTTTGACATTAGCAGCCAAAACACCCAGCAGAGCTCAGTACTGCAAACATACCAGTCCAACATTCAGTACTCTCTCATTCAAAGCCATGGAGGCGGCACACCCTTCTATCCTGGCATCACTTTGCAGAAGTGGCAGGAAAGTACCAGAAACAACCTTGTTGCTATAGACCGCACCGGGCTTCCTCTACACTATTTTATTAACCCCAACTCCATCCCTGATCTGCCACAGCCCACAGTTGGAAAAGTGGCTCTGAGAATTAGCCAAGCCGCAGATCGATACTACAAGATCAATACTCGCCCTGGATGCGTCGATATCAACTCCCAGAACTTTAACTTCCAGGCCAACTTTGACGATAATTCCTGCGACGGTCCCGCAACAAACCTCAGTTTTGGAGGTGTCTATCAAGAATGTACTGAGCTTAGCCAGGATGCAGGTCCACTTTGTGATGCTTTGGCCCAGAAGAACCCTGCAACAGGTGACTTCTCTTGTCGTCCACCTTACACAGCAACTTTACTGAGATCAGAAGATAAAGAGGAGGGTTACAATGTACACCAGTGCTATAAGCATGAGTATGCCTGTGGCTTTCTTTGGTTGTCTACTTGTTATAAGTCATGGTGTAGGGACAACTACTATGTTCGCTCAGCTCACATCAACACCTACTGGTGCTCTGTGAATGGAATGGCCCCAGAAAACTCTGGGTACCTATTTGGAGGCATCTACAGCCCTTCTCTCCTGAACCCCCTTACTAATGCCAAAAGTTGCCCAGCAAACTTTGTTGCACAACAGTTTCTCTCGGATGGCCAAGTGATCTGTATGAGTGACGACTATGAAAGTGGAACCAGATTTGCAGTGCCATTTGGAGGCCTCTTCAGCTGTCAGTCAGACAACCCACTGGCAGGAGGCCAACATCGCTGCCCCCCCAAATTCAGTCAGCACCTTGCTACAGTGAGCGACGGCTGTGAAATTCTTTACTGTGTCCAGTCGGGACTGTTCACTGGCGGGCAACTGTTGCCGATCCATCTGCCTCCTTTCACTAAACCTCCACTTGTCAGCATGGTAGCCACCAACACAGTAGTGGTGATGACTGACGAAGATAAGAGCTGGGTTAGAGTGGGACAGACCAATATGTGGAAAGTTGTCAATCCAGAGGAAATCAATGACCTTCAGAAAAATCTTAACCCAGAGCAGAATCATCTTTCTGGTGGACAAAAGGCAGGTGTAGCCTTTGGGGTGATGGGTACAATTGCGCTGGCGGCCATAGTGGTAGTGGTCATAATGAAGAGACGAAGAAGGCGGTTCGGCTTTGGAATGGCTCTAGGCTATGAGGAAATACATGGAGAGGATGAGCGTGATGGTGGCGAGAGGGAGACAGCAGGATGAAACATAAGTCAAACGCACAGCTTGTCGGCTTGGCTCCAAGAAACAGCTTCATCTAATGTGGCCGATTTTGTCTTTCGGTTGATTGCCACCCCTCTCACCATAATGTGTCCTATGAGGGATAAATATTCAGATCCAACAGAGAATCGGCTGGGCTCATTGCTAATTGTATTTGTTTAGAATTTTCTGTGAAGCCAAATTAGTCATTTATAGCCACATTTGAATAACTAAGGGAAGTAAATAGTTTTAATAATACATTAACTGGGGGACATTTTGCCCGACTGCGGGACGTGTCATCAAATGTTTAACTCTACACTTAACATGACACTTGTGACTGATTGACAGAGCAATCTGCCTTTTAAATCTCAAAATTCCCACTGGAAGCAGGAAGCTGAGGTGATTTCCAAAGACCAGAGTGAACCAATACTGCCCCCACACGACCAAACTGTACATTTTTATGTACCACCTTAATGTTTTTTATGACTTTGAATACTCAATTTTACATATATATTTTTTTATTTTAATATGCAAGATTTTTTTTACAGATAAAGAATGTAATTTTTGTATGACTAGAAGAAGCATTAGATTTAATAATGATTGATCATTTAATTCCATACTGTACTGTACAACTCTTCTGCAATGCACTTAAATGCTTATCTGCAATTAAACTGTAAAACAAATATGCCTGTCTCTCCATGTATATATTGTATTTATGCCTCATGTGTGTTGGGTTGTATAAAAAAATATTTTAATTGGCTAATTACAAAAAGTAATGTGTCATTTGTATGTTTTCTAAATCTGTAATTATCATAAATACAGTCTGAAGGTTAAAACAAAAAGCAAAAACAATCCACAAACTGGACTAACGCAGTGTTACGCCAAGCTTGGTAAGCATACCAGTGGATTTGGTTCTTTAAATATAACAACCAGTCTGGGTTGAAGAAAAAAAAAAAGTCCTCCATGAAACGTCTTGCAGAGAGAAAACTGTTAATCTTCCACTCAGCATTCAACCCACATCCATAAATAGACAATGGCAAAGCTGACCTCATGGTTTTGGTAAGGTTATCAGTACACAGACACACTAGCGCAGGCATTTTGTCGACAAAACACACCGTCGCTCAAACATGCACACGACACACATGCAAACGTCCATTTCCACAGTGTTCAGGCAAAAGTGAATCTCCTCTCTTGTGACTATAAGAAATATCCATCCCCCACACGAGTGTGCATGCACAGGGACAAATGCATGCACACACACACACACGCACACAGCTGTGAGGGATTCACCGCGATCGGTCTTGAACATGAAAACAAACCCAGTCATGCTGAGGAAATTGGTAAGGCCTCAGGGAGAGAGAGAAAGCGAGAGAGGGAGGAAGAGGGATGGAGAGTCATATACATAGCTCTGAAGCAGGGGAACTCCCTACTTGGTCTTTTTCATAAAGTGGAGGACGGACAAAAGAGTGCACACAGCAGGCTCTCAGCTCAGCCTGCCAATAACAGCAAAGCTCCCTCGGCCATGATTTCAGTGCAAGCAGGATCAAGACTTTAGTCAGTTTGCATTTCATCGTTTATGTTGAACTGTGCCATCTTTGGCATCTTACTGAAGAAGCAGCTCTGAAATCAGCAGAGGAATTCTACACCGGACGCAAAAGCTGCAGAAGCCTGAAGAAACCACAAGAAGTAGACAGAGACACAAACGGACAGACGATAAAGACAAACGCGGTCAAAGGTAAAAGCAACACATCCTCCGATAATGTGCTGTCGTCGGTACCTCCCTCTACTGGCTGTGTTTTTATTGTTGACACAACATCTGTGGCAGGATTACAGCATGTTATAAAGCTTGTCACTATTTACAGTCTTAGTTACAGTTCATCTCCTACTGTAAGTCAGCTCACTGACTCCTGTTATAGGCAGTATGTAGCAAAATGTCCTTTTACAAAGTAATTATTTCAGTCCAGACTATCTGACTTCTTTACTGCTTCTTTTCATCCAGGGAACCATGCAAGCAGGAGGATATCGCCAACGCAACTTCAGTCTGTTTACACTGGCTTTGCAGTTGATGTTGGTGGTTTGTGGGGTCCAGGGCTGCCGGACTGGCTCCGGGTCTGAGTGTGAGAAAGCTCCCTTTGTCCCAGGCTATAACCTGGCAGGGGAGGGTTTTGATATTGTGCGGATGCGTCGAACGGGAGCGTACGTCATCAATGTCAAAGCTCATTTGGCTGACAACCACACCTGCACACTGTGTCCAAATCGCTTCCAGAGCAAACAGGTAAAAACTGTGAAGTCCTGCTCCTTGTTGTCCACCTCCTCCAACTATAAACCTCCTCCACCTGCCTCCACATGTACATCCTGCCCATACGTCCTGTCATGTTTATCCTTTCAGATCCAGAGGCTCCCACCTGCAGTGCTCGACTGGCGTCCCTTCAGCCGCTGCAGCAAGCAGCTATCTAGTGCCCTGCACCACTCTGTCGACTCCCTGCTGCGCAGCTCGACCTCCCTGGTCAACAACAACTGGGATCTGGGTTTGAGTCTGGATACAGTTGGGAAGGTCGTGTTGGGAGGAAGCCGCTCAGACTTGGCAACGTTTGCTCGCTCACAACACAGTGTTGACAAGGCCACTTTCGCCATCCATGAAATCAGTTGCACATACTACAGGTATCACAGGGCTGGCTAATGGTACACAAACACAATCCTGGCATAAGATAAGACGAGAACTCAAGAGTGAACCTATCATAAATATTAAGGATTACACTCTCAGTGTCATGGTTCAGCAGACACCCATTGTTTTTCCCAGCTACAGGCTGGCTGATCACCCCCAGCTGAGTGCAGAATTCACCAAGCATCTCCAGAGACTCCCGCAGAGTCTGAACACAAGCCGGAACAGAGCGCTGTACAGACGCCTGATAGACACATATGGAACACACTACATATACCAGGTCAGTGACACGCGTTTCACACACAGGCTAACACACAATGTCCATTTTTGTACTGAAACATTTTAATTGGTGGAAATATGACAAACTGACGAGCCAAGAGAGTTTTAAATTCTTTTGATTGTTTGTTTCCATAGGTGCAACTTGGCGGTAAGGTGAGGCGAATCACTGCCTTCAGGACCTGCCTGGCCACACTAAAGGGTTTCTCTGAGTCGGAGATCAATAACTGCCTCAACGCTGAACTCCGAATGGCTCTAGGTTTCCTCCCTGCTAACGCATCCTTCTCCAACAAGTGTAACAACCTCCTGAAGGGCAATATGACTATGGGCTTCTACCAAGGCTTCATGACCCATAAGACTGAGGTCATCGGAGGGGAGAGGTACTTCCCTGACATCCTCTACCAGCAGGACCCGTCTGAAGCGTACTACAGCTGGATGAATAGCCTCCACGACAACCCTGATGTGGTTTCTTATGCCATCTTCCCTCTACATCACTTAGTGGAGGACTTGCAGATCAGTGACAATCTGAGAACCACCATCACCGAGTACATCAAAGAGAACCAGCTGCAGGAGGAGCAGTCTGCCTTCAAAAACTGCTCCCCAACCCCCAACCTGGATCATAACTGTTGTCCTCTAAGGGCTGGCAGAGGGAATCTCAGACTGGAGATCCACAGGGCTGCAGGTTTAAAGGCAGACACCTTCACAAAAACAGACGCCTATGTGAAAATCTTCTACAACGGCAAGTACGCGGAGACCGAGACGGTAATGGACGACAATAACCCAATGTGGAACGCCACTTATGACTTTGGTTCGGTTGAGTTGGGTCAGGAGTTGAGGTTTGAAGTCTGGGACAGGGATGTGCTTTATAATGACATAGCCGGAATATGCATTCTGTTTCCTGAGAGAGGAACTCACTCTCGAAGCTGTCAGCTCAGGAAAGGAGTTCTCTACTTCACCTACACCATAAAATGTGATGCTCACTTGACAGGCTTTAGATGTGGCCGATACTCCCCCAACGCTGAGTAGTCCACGTGATCATACTTGCATGTTAACACTCTTGACGCATACTTTTACATATATTAAACTTGTTCTTAGTAGTTGTCAGTTGTCTCCTATGTAACTGTCTTTTTAAGTCTAAGTATTAAATAACCAACGTTGTTGTCCCTGAGCAATCTTTGTATACACTCTAAAACGTTTTGATTCAGGACACCATCAGTTAACTTTGTCAATGACCTTGAATTGTCTTAAGCCTGTTGCAATGTCAACTAATTGCAAATGCACGGGTATGCAGAAGAAAAAATGAACAATTAAAGATCTCTATACTTGCTTTTGTTGTATTTGTAGTCTGACAAAAAATAGGTAATAATTAAAACATGAACACTGGCTTTCACATTTGAAACTCAGGGTGAGGAAGGTGGTCAGTTTGTGCCAATCTGTAACCTGTACGTTTAATTCCTTTATGAAAATGTATTAATGCGCATACTAACAAAGCCTTCAGTTAAATTACTGTGGGCACAGAATATGCATTTCAATATTTATTGTTTAGTTCAAACAGGAATCCAAAAAACATACAAAAAAACAACACTCACATTGACAGCACATTAGCCACTTATACAGTTCAGGAATGCAGCGGCTGATTCCTCGTTTTATTGTTTTCCTTGTTACCTGGCTTCTGAAGTTAAATGAGGTATATAACTCGGGTCCCATACTTATGTTAAACAATGTTAGAATTTAGATGCATATTTGCTGAAAACCCACGGTAAAAAAAATAAATTTAAAATTAGAATCAGTCTAAACACAATACTTTCACAGTGACACATAACATATGCATCTCTTTACCTAACTAAATTTTTGATGCAAACAGAGGAGCCAACTTTTTTTTTTTGAATGGTAATGTGTGAAAATCAATATGATGAAATATTTTCAGAATATTCTATGCTGGGTGTTGCTTTGCCAAACGTTGCTGTGGATCACAGTACTAAATACAAGTAGATGAAAACATTTAGTTTTGTTTTTTTTTAAATGCTGGCAAGTATGACAATGATATGGCACTGTCTGGTATGAAGGATGGAGAAATAAAATCTGTCGCATTCTCGCCGCACGAACAATTTCCATACATGTTTGAGTCCATCATGAAAATTCAAAATGTCAAATATGAGCAATAAACGGCTGCGTTAACATCCAAGAGGTTAAGTGAACTTTGTTTCAGTCATAGTATTCAAGTTTGACGGCGTAATACTATACAAGCTGCATTTATGACAGTGTGCACTCAACTCTACACCTCGTTCTTTCAAGTCTCTACAGCTTAGAAACTTTTAAGTAGCATGCATTATATTTAAAAAGTTAAATTCATATATCTTCTGGTCTCATAGACCAAGTGTGCATGTAAAAATAGTGTTTTAGGCACAGCTGACATGCTACACAGGAAATCTGATCTAAATGTCAAAACCTTTCTATGTGGCAGCATGTTTCTCAGTAGTTTCCCAGTACTGACACAAAAGTTGAGCAAGGATTACAGGAATGCCACTGAAAGTGTATTTGTACAGTCTCAAGTATTAGTTCAAACAGTGTTTATGTATCACAGTCCCAGTGAAGCTTTGAGCAAAGATGCCATATCTTCAGTTATGGTTCCCTCACCACCTAAAGGACAAAGAATGCTTTATTTTCTCATCTGTAAATAATTCAGGTTGAGATTACAGTAAACTCCAGTCACAATTCACAACAATGCTGCAACCTTCAGACCTTCCACCGACATGATAGTGAGGCAGATTTATGTGTTGTGCTTTTGATAGGTATTAGAAAATAATAATGCAGTTCTAACACCAAAAGTATGATTTTAAATATATTGGAAGTGTTATATATTGCATTCTCAGTGTTGCCAGTATGGTCTGAGTGTGTCAAAGCCCGGTGGAGGCAGCCCCCAAGCACACAACCGGATCCACTACATTGTGTACAGGAGAGCCAACAAAAACAATCCACTGCAGACTGGTATGCAGACTGGTAAAATGACGTTGTTTACAGAGCCTCTTTGTGAGATGTTGTAAATGTGTGTTTTCAAAACCTTTTTTGAAGCTGTGACTGGTGAGCACAGCTCACACACCACTAGCCTCCTTGTTAGAGCATGAGTACAACCCATAATCTGTGTTTTTTGTTTAACAGCACCGTGTTGCGCAGGTGAGAGATGTGTTTGCATTGTTTCTACAGTTTTTGCACAAATATCTACATGGCTACTTTGGCGTCATGAAAAACATTACAGACAGTCAAAGAACCACAATTTTCAGGAACCTACAGTTTCACATGGAGGAAATCACATGCAACAGAACTTGCCCAGACCAGCATTTAAAACAAAGAACCGAGACGCTTGGATCAAACATACAGAGGAAGTGAAACGCAAAACAGGAACCTGTGAGTGAAGCCTGGAATAAATAACATCACCCATATAAAAAAAAATATATATAATGATTTACATTAATCCAGAGGTATGTTCACGTTAGTGTTACAAACAGGTTCATCTGTTCTAGATCTACCCACTGAAAATTAAAAGGAGACAAAGGATTTGCGGTTGGTGCCCTGATGCTACACGACAACTGATAGTGAACATGGTTTTTAAATAAAGATTACTTTACAAATATTTTTGTTATATTGATGCAATATAACTCTTCTTTAATTCAACTAATATTGATGCAGGGTGATAATCAGCCAGGTTGTGCATGTCTTTGAGACAATGTGTGGACATGTTTGTGTATAAGTCTCCTCACCTTCCTCAGATGCTGTCATGTCCTGCTCCAGCTTTAATTTCTTCTGCCCCAGCTGCATCATGTTGTCCTCAATACTGCCCTTACTGATTAGTTTTATCACCTTCACAGTCCTGACACACAACAAGATGTTGGTCATTATACATTGACTACAGAGCTATACACTAGTACCATTACAACATATGCTGCTATGTGTGTAAAGGTTTTTTTGATCAGGTGTTGATACATATCCTACCTGGTCTGGCCAACGCGGTGACACCTGTCCTCTGCCTGTTTGTCATTGTAAGGATTACAGTCAATGTCGTGTAGAATGACAACGTTAGCCGACGTGAGGTTGATGCCCAGGCCGCCAGCACGCGTTGACAACAGGAATACAAATATATCAGGGTCTGTGTTGAACTCATCGATCAACATAATCCTGCAAAACAAAAATCATTTTAGCCATTATATGTGACACAATTCAATGTGTGATAACAAAGATAAATACCAGGCTTTATTCTCTGTCATAAAATGCTGTTCCTCATAATTAAACAATTAATTAAGAATTACCCAATATAAAACCTTAGGCAGTGTAAATACGAAAAAGGGTTCCATGTAATTAGAAACATTATACAGTTTGCAGTACAATTGGCTATAGTAAGCCAAAACCTACACCTAATATGTCTAATTCTTCTTATAATTTTATTCATTTATTTGTCGAACTCTTTACTTCCCAGTTGAAGGGCTTTGCTGCCACTTTGTGGTGGGAAATGACATAGCAGCAAGAATAATGTGTAAAGCAGGAGAAGCTGGGGAATGTTTAACACTATGAAAAACTGGATACTGCCTAATGGTACCTGACCTGTTGGCTATGGGCGTGGATCCATCCAGTCTGACATAACGATGCTTGAGATGTTTCAGCAGCACTTCTACAATGTCCAGCATCATAGTGAACTGACTGAATAACACCACTCTGTCCCCCTGTAGAAATAAATAAAAGTTTTGCTGCATGAACATTTAATCCTTTACACATGTATTCTACACTTCTGCATAAACCACAGACATGACTCTGAGCATACCTGGTTTTTGAGAGATTCCAACAGCCCTGTGAGGTGATGGAACTTCCCAGAGTCAAGCAGCAGGTGCTTTTCAAGCTGGTAGGAGCTGATGGAGGAGTACTGCTGGCATAAATGATGCAGCTCAAAGTCTGACATCACTTCCATGTCCTCCTGGATCAGAGCAGCATCTGCATCAAAGTGAGTCGGCTCCTAAGGAGGAAAACACAGACAAATGGATGAAAGGGAGCAGAGAAACTATAGTAGGAAAAGGTAACAATGAAAAAAGAAAGATATAATTTAGTTAATTATAGACACTCGAATTGTGTTTTTGTGTTACATTGGAGTATGGCTGAGTGAAAATGTTCCATTTCCATTTATATTATTTAATCAGTTTGGATATTACAGGTTTTGGTTTTTCAAAATTCAAATACGTTTGTTGTCCTGGCTCTACTAATCATAGAGACGCAAATTGGAGAAGATTCTTGACAAATCAAAAACGAAGGGGAACAGGTTTGTCAGGCGTTGGACTGACCTTGAGCATGAGTTTGCTCATGGCCTTGAGCTTTTCCCTGGTGTAGTACTGTCTATGAAGCAGTGGATGGTTGGCCATCTTCCTCAACTGCATCATCACGTTACACAGTTCTCGCTCTGTGGAAAAAAAAGGCATGGAGATGGAAGCAGTCCATTCTGTGATGTATGAGAGCAGCAATGCAGTCATCTGAGCGACGCTTACTCTTGCCATTGGCAGAAGACTTAAGTTTTTTGAAGAGGGTCTCGTACAGCACCTGCTGCTTCTCACTCATTGAACAGAACTCGACCTTTTCCTCCTTTGCAGGCAGCTGCTTTAGGACCTAAAAAAGGGAAACACCATTATTGACATCACTTTTACAGAGTTGGAAGCAATGATGCAAAACCCCAAATGAGTAAGCTTTTGTTAAATCAAAACATTCATGGCAATAATTATTACACAATACAACATTTGTAAGTTTGTCAGACCAACTCACCTCGCTCTTGACTCTTCTGAGTATGAATGGTTTCATGATGAGTTTAGCCTGAGAAATACGGTCCCTCTCAAAACGGCTCTGTTCCTCATGGGAATTCTGACACATAACATACAATGTTAAATATGTGAGGGTTTTCAGATTGGGAAAGACAATATTAATACAGGATTGTACATAGTTTACATGGTGATAAGTAAGTAATTTCAACAGATTTAAAAGACCCTAAATAATCAGAAAACACAATAAAGTTAGCATCAAATTTTCACAAAGAAAGTAAAATTCAACAATTAATCAGTTTCACACACTACATATAAATGGAAAGTACATGCACGCACCAGCGTCAAATGGCACAGCCGTCATAACTGCGCTCACCGTTCAAAACACATACCATAGAAAACATTTTAGAGAGCTGTGAGGTGGAGCTAGAGAACAAAGAGGGCATGATGAAGTTCAACAGAGACATCAGCTCTAAGAGGTTATTCTGTAAAGGAGTTCCTGTCAGCAGCAACCGATGCTCTGCCTAAAGACCGAGAGAAAAAGACATCACAAACTGTTTCGTCCAATACCTCTGCATGTAAAAGACAGAATAATAAAAGATAAAATCATAAACTGAGAGTGAACTAACATTAATAGCCATGAGGTGGCGATAACGCAGGGTGTTCATGTTTTTCAGCATATGACCTTCATCAAACACGGCATACTTGAGACGCAGCTTGCGGAAAAGGCTGCGATCGCTATCGTTTCCTATAGCCAAGTTATACCTGTAAAACACAGGAAATACAAATCAGGCTGGATAAAGTGAAAGTGATGTCGATGTGGCAGTTAAACCTGCCCCGAGCTCTTCAGGCCCATACAGGTGTCACTAATCTGGACTTCAAATAGTATCTTATTGAAAATGATCTGTGGTCTGCGTGTTTGCTCACGTGGTCACTATGACGTTGAACTCAACATCGTTATTGAGGATGTCGTGTCTGAGGTAGCGGCGGTCCTCCACAGATCCTACACAGAACATTAGAGCACATAATCATTTTTTGTCGGACTGGGACCTATGGTTACCCAATCAACATCAGGGTTCACATAAAACATGAAAGCTTTCATTGTGAAAACATAATGTGAATTTTCTTACCGTAATAGAGTAGAACTTTAAGACTTGGACACCACATCTTGAGCTCTCTGACCCAGTTATCTATAATATAGAGAAAATTAAATCAGCATATATCACAAATTTATAGTTGGCTTCACAAAGATAATAGCTTGATTTAAATGCCACTTTTAATGAGGAGTTAGAATAAGTTAGTATTTAGGGAAAATCAAAACATTAATTTAAATACAACAGATCAAGACATGAGGTAAAAAGAAATGCAACTATGAATTTTATTTTTTACACTGCTGTATGCTCTGTTTACAAATTGACGAGCAGATTTTCGTGCTGCAGGTTAGTCCTTTGTCATTCAGTTTTACAATTTCAAGTTATAAGCCTTATTCAGTACAATGTACAATAAGTGTCGACAATTACCCAGTGTAGAGGAGGGTACAGTAATGAGATGTGGACCCTCTATTCCATTCTCATATAGCTGAGCCAGAAAAGCTATAGCCTGAATAGTTTTCCCCAAACCCTGGGAGGAGTGAAGGAGAAGAGTCAAAAAAAGAAGAGTCACATATCAAACACAAAGATAAAGAAACGTAAAAGTGCCAGGTGAATGGACAATGTTCGATCGTCAGCATTTCAGATCACATTGTAAAAATGTATACAACTGTCCTGACATATAATGCAGCTTGAATACACTACATTGTCATGGGGCGAAAACAAATTTAAATCTGTTGTTATTACAAAATTTCTTAGTTTCTATCACCCCATCCATTTATTCCCCTGCAGGATGGCAACATATCCACACAAAATACTTTTTGATGCTGACACGGCACTTTATGCTGAAGTTTACGGACTTTTGTTTGTCTGACTTAAGATGTTATGAAAGCCTCAAAATGAGTGCAGCAGTCCCTTCCTGCAGTTCTGAGGTTAGCTGTCTTACCATTTCATCAGCAAGGATGCCACTCAGTTTGTGGTCAAACAGAAGCTGCAGCCACTTTAGACCAATCAGCTGATAAGGCTTCAGTTGAAACCTGGAAAACAACCAACAATATATTGACATTTTGCAACAATGAACAGTGGCGTGTTTTTGAAATGGAACTGGCTGATAATACAATGAACCTTCGTCTGAGGAGCAGTTAATGAGTTACAATATAATTCATGTGCCTTTCACTCACTGGCTGTTGAGTATGCCAGGCTGTTTCTTGGCCCCTGTGCCATTTTTCATCACTGCAGTGACCTGTTTGACCATTTTAGAGGAAATAGATTCACATTTGGACATGAGCCCCAACACGACCTTTCGCTCTTTGAGGACAAGTCTGCAGCCCAGGAGTAAGTCCTCTGACAGTCCATTTTCCTTATGAAAGACTTCGATCTAAAGCAGGAAGAAAATATGATCACAATTCACACAGCAAACCAGGTACTTACACATTACACACTTATCACTCATAAAATGTTTTATTTGTCACAAAGGAATCACTTTGCCTATTTCAGATTTCATAGTCTATTTGAAATGTTCTCTCACCAGGTTTTGCCAGCTAGTGAAGGGTCTTAGCTCCACAATTTTCAGGGCCTTTTTGACGGAGCACCCAGCGATCAGCGACAGCTCGTCAATCGATGCATCCTGTAAAAACTGGACTATCTCATTCTTCAGATGTGTCTTGCCTTTGGAGTCCAGCTCTTCATCTGAGTTCTCAAACTCGCTGCTAACTGTGTCTTCATCATCATTTTCCCCTTCAGAACTGACTAAATCAATCGTGGCAGCTACCTTTCTCTTTCTCTCTGCCGCCTTCTTCTTGGCTACACTGGTCCAGCTGGTGCCTTGGTACAGAATGTCGGCAGCAGAGGAAGAGGTGGGTGGCTTCAGGGAGGATGTGGTTGTTGAGGAGGATGAAGACACTGAGTCAGAATTTTTTTTAAGCCATGTAGACAGACTGGATGCAGTACGTCTGTGTACAGAACCTTTGTTGTTATCTGCATCTGAATTTTTTTCACTGTGCTTTGTCACTTCTTCTGTATCATCCATACTCTCCACATCCGAGTCACTAATAGTGTGGTGAATTTTATTATGAGTCCTGTTTTTAGTGGCTCTGTGATGCCGGTGGTGCTTCACTTGTTTGGGATCCCTATGTGACTTGTCTTTGCTCTTTGATGTGCTGGATTTATTTTCTTCTGACCCAAGTGAGGTGAAGCTACTATCGTCTGACAACAGAAAAAGGAAGAAGAGTCTCAGTCAATATCAGAGTCAGACTTAGTCACACACTTTAAAGTCGGTGAAAAGGTGTATAGATTCAGCTTTTGTATTCAAACCTGAGAACATCTGCAGAACCTGCAGAGCCTCCTCAACCTTCCATTCGTGTTCCTGCAGCACCATCCGTAGCTCCTACAACAAGATATCAACAAGAGTATGAACCACAAAAACACCAAATCAGTGTCTTTTATCAGATGAGTGGACCATGTCTGTGTCCTTACCCTCTTGTTCTGGTCAGGAAACTTTTTCTGCAGTTTCCTTACCATAGCCTCCTGCTTCTCCCAGCTTGGCTCTGTGGCTTCATCGTCTTCTTCACTGGAGACCTTTTAAATGTAATGTGAAAAAAAAATCTTCAGTAAGCAGTGGAATTTGCAGTTGAGGGAAAATCTAAATTATCCTACTGATCTTCCTGGTTTGCATCATCACCCTCAATACACATTCATTCTGCTCATTATGCTTGGGGCTGTGTAAATCCATCATATATTAATACTCATTAAAGGCAACAAGTGTAATGTAGGTTATAATGTTGAAAAGCAGAAAGAATGAAATTGTAATAAGAAGACTAAAATGACAAATACATTATGCCAATACCATTTTAAACATAAATGTAGTAAAAATGTGAAACCTTACCTCTGATGGCCTCCTCTTCTTGCTGGGTTGAAGCTCGTCACTGTCCTGAGAACTGCCAGATCCGTCCAACTTTCTCTTCCTGTTTTGTTCTGGTTCTGAAAAGAAAAAAAAAACAGCTAATGTTCTCAAAAGTGCCAAAAGACTATGAAACTTAGCCAAGGTAACATTATAAATACATAGCTCTGTAGTTTCACTGCCATGTTTTTCAAACATCGGAAAATAGAGTCTTATTTTTACACTCAGTGTACTCCAGGTTCAGTACTGTACTGTCTTGCATCAAATGTATGCTTTATGGCCCTGTGAATAAGCCAAAAGTCATTCAAAATGTATTACTGACCCTCTTTGTCACCAAACTTTAAAAGGCAGGCGGCTACAGCTCCATCCAACGTGCTAGAGCTCTCGACGACCTGAAACGCAGAAGAACAAGGTGCTTTGCACATGACTCGACTGAACAGCGTTGAAATTACAACCAGCTGATATACTGTACACATGCAACATTTTATCAAATGTCATTAATTCAAAAGCTCTGCTACAATATGTTTGTAAAAATGTTTTTATATATACTTAAGTCTCTGCTTTATCTTGACTCACCTCTAACAACTCCTTCCTTTGTAACTGGGGAAACATCTCTTGAAGTCTGCTAATTCTTTCTTCCATTTCACTGCCCCCCTCATCTTTATAATTGGATACTGTGTTTTGGGATGGTTTCCTAATTGCATTCCTGTAAAGACAATGAGATTGTAAAACTGTAAGAATCAGCATGAAAGTGAACATGTTATCATTTGAGATGGGACTTACTTGGATGTCCAAGTTGGGTTTGCTTTGGTCTTCGGTTCTGAGGGGACCTCATCCTCTTCTGAGTCAAAAACCACTCCTCTGACTTGGGACCTTGAAGGAGCTTTGGCAGATTTTATCTTTGCTGAAAAGCACATTGTTAAAACATTGCTGTCAATCTCTTATATTTCAATCTACACTGACTTCAGTCTGCGTTTTAATCACCTGAAGTTATAATATGAATTTCCAAAGGATGCAGTCGATACAACAGTAACAGTCAAAGCAAATTACTATGACACTTTCTGGAATTCGTCACAGCTTCATTTATTAGCATATAGGCAAATATTAAAGATGGTGGATATGTAAGAAACACAGACAAGAAACTGCAATGAGCTTAGAACTCATGTATCTCACATAGCTACTTAAATCATAGGTAATTACTATGTTGACATATGAATCCTCATCATAACATTGCTAAATAAGGGGATTGTGAGCTTAATCCCGTTTTAAAACATTAAGAGTTGTATAAGACCAAGCTTCAATAGCCATTTCTACGACACGTTTACATCACTGGCTCACATACGCTGCCTCCACGACCCAGCCACAACACTAGCACATGGTCCATATTAATAAAACAACAATTTTGTGTGTCGCATTACAAAATACTCGCACTGCTGAAACAGTGATAACTGCTGCATGACTGACACATCTGGCTATCAGCTATGTAAGCTAGTTTTAACATCTACTACTTACCGGGGTTGTTTTCCTTCTCCGATTCTGGACTTTTGGAGCTGCTATCCTGGGCTTTGTTTGTCGCCGGCTTGTTTTCGAAACGAAAACGGTCCAAATTGAACAAGCTCATTCTGAAAACAGTCTTCTTCTTACCTGGTGGCGGCAGCCCTTTGTCTCTTTCTAGCCACTCGTATTTTTCCTGTCTAGTCGCATGAAACAGTGGTGCTGTTAGCCAAAGTGACAACCTAGCTAGCAAACGTTGGATGTTAGCATAGCAGCGAGCGCAGCGGTCCCGCAAAGCCGGTGGCTTTAAGCTGTGTGATTGCGCCGTTTGTTGCCACAGTAGTTTACACGCGGATCTATTAAACTCAACTTGACTTTGTAATAAAGGAAGCTATTCCATTTAAAGTCAGATTTTATTTGAGTTACTCCGATGGCAGCCGGTTTCCCGCGAACTCAAAAGCAGCCCAAGAGGATGTCGTACCGGCTCCGCTCATTGGCCACAGACCGCGGTGGGCGGGATCTCATGTTGACGAGTCAAGATAATAAACCGTAGCATACTTCCGTTTCTGCCAAACCTTGTCTTTACGTTGAAATCGTCATGAATCACGCCTTCCTTGCTCGTAAGTTACACAAAGACCGTTAAATTAGGGGGTGAACCATCTTGACACACCATATAGTACAAACAAAACAGGTCATTTAGGGATCATAATTCGTCATTGTTAAATTCACTGTATTTGCGTCCCGTGGGTCTGCGTGAAGCAATACGTCAGCGTTTTTGACAAGTCACGACCTTCACCATGAGAAATGTAAAAAGTACCCGGAGTATAACTTTATTCACATTTTACCGTCTATTTATTAAATATGCCAATTTTTGTGTGCGTTGTCCACTAGATAGCGCAGCTTCTCTAACGAGACAGACATTTACTGGTCAAAAGGGGGCAGCAGATACACATTTTTAGAATATACGATAAAGGTATGGGGTTTTAGAAAAGTTAGTCTGTAAGTTATTTACCGGTATGTCTCTTACGTGGAGCTAACGATGAAAAGTCAAGTGAAGATCCCGTCACAGCAGCAGCGAAAAGAATGTAGTATGGAGTGTTGGAATGTCAGTTAAACTGATAAAGATGAAACAAAGGAATACAAAAAAATCAAATTATGAAAATGAATGTTGAAAAAAAGATGACAGCTGTTGATAACAGGTTATCACAAAGTCATTAACAGATACAGGGCCCAGTGTGTTGATTTGTGTTTTCCCTTCTTAGACAGCAGAGGTTTAAAATCTTTTATTGAATGCTGATTGGTTACTCAGGGTTGTACCAACAACCATTTTGTTGTAACCCCTGTGACTCTTCTCTTCATTTGGTCTTGATGGTCAAAGTCAATGGCAGATTCCCCCCCCCCCCCCCCCCCCCACACACACACACACAATGTGTTGCCTTTAGCACGCCACAATAATTCAGCGTTATTAAAGAGAGACCAATGTATCTTTTGTATTTTAGAAGCGGATTGTTTTTTTTTAATCATTTGACCAATCTTTCATCTGTTTTTTAGAAAAACATTTTCATTTTTCCTGAAACTAATTTTAGACTAATTCACACAGTCCTTTAAACCACAAAATACAAGCTACATACACATTCATTGCCAGAGCCTGTGATCTTTCTCCACTCCACTCTGCAAAGTTGTGATTACACTTCATCATATAATGAGCCTATACCTGCTCAGTTGTAGTGAATGTATTATAATAAATCTGGGTTCTCTCATCACGCCACTAGTCAACACAGCGCCATCCTGCTGTCTTACTGTCGCCCCAGCCATCGTCATGGATACCATGTAAGTTATAGCATTGCGTATGCATATGTGTGTGTGTGTGTGTGTGTGTGTGTGTGTGTGCGTGCTTCTCTTTTTGGCACAATAGGCAGACTGACACAGAGTCTGATAGGGGTCATGACACTTCACAGCAGGAGTCTGAAACGGTGGCTCCTTGCGCCTTCTCCTGTCCCCTGGTCAACATATCTATCTATCTATCTATCTATCTATCTATCTATCTATCTATCTATCTATCTATCTATCTAACAACAACAGGACTGTTTTTGTGTGTTTTCTGTGTAGGTGTGTCTGTTGTGAACGGACATGCACACACCCACACATACAGACAAGCAGGCGCATATGCAACAACACTGAAGTGTAAATTACCAGGCTGTCTCTCACATGCGCACACACACACACACACACGCACACACACGCATAAGTACGCGTGCGTGGAAGCAGGCAGTGTTCTAATGCATGTTTTGACTAGAGGTAATGAATGAGGTAAAAGCCGATCATTTTTGAAAATGCAAAAATAAAAGTAGGTGACGTGATGTCCTGATACTTTTAAAAACAAAATTCCAGTTTAATATTTTAAAATCAACTGTGAAATTAAATGCATGCACACATGCCAGTATGCATTCATACACAAACACGCTAACAAACTCAACTCTAGTGGGCTGTACTTGTGTGCATTATGTACATGTGTGTACTTCTCAGACTATATTTACATGCTCCACATGAATGCATGTAATTTGTACAACGTCTGTCTACAGCTAAGCTGCTCATAACGCTTGCTTGCTTTTATGTTTATTTTCTGAGTCAAGTGCATGTGTTATTGCGTGCACTGGGTGCACGTCTGCCTACAAGTGTGATTTTAAGGTTGACCCAACCGTGGTGTCCCAGCGGACTCGTCACAATGTCTGTCACCATCCAGTCACCATGGCGCCCAACTTGGCCGAGACCCGACGGCGGCAGGGAGCACCTTGTCACCGTGGTAACGTGTCTGGGATGTAACGCCCCCCCTCCCAAAGAAATGCACAGAGAAACATATACACCCCACCACATATGAAACCGCTTTCTGAGGGCAGAACACATTTCAGGGTAAAAATATTCATAGCTCTTTTAATCTACTTTTGTCACTCCAGTGCGTTCATTCATGGCAAGTGAACTCTATCACGCACCACTGGCACCACCACGATCAATAGAAGACGATTATTTACATACGCAAAAACATTTATCCTATTTTTTTCCAGTGATTAAATATAATATCAAGGTGGGACATGGAACATGGTTGAGTTTAAATATTAAAAGTTTCTAAAAGATGGCAGCACGTATTGCTGAACAACACAAAGGAACATCAACCTGAAAAGGCAGTGTTGCCAGTGTTGTTACAGTGCTATCATGCTGGAGTTCATCTCGCCTCATGAAGCATCAAAGAGAAAAGAAAAAGCTCTGGTCAATCACTGAATCTGCAAAGGGAACAAAGCAAAAAAAAAAAAAACCACACATTGTTGCTATGCTTTTACAGAGATGTCTTATTCATTAGCATAAATTATGCAACCACAACTATTACCTCACTGCTGACTTTGTTTGTCATTTTATTCTAGTCATGAGTGATGTCAGAGCCAAAGCAAGCACCAGCCCCAGCTGTTTCTGTTTCCTACTATTTACTGAGCAAACAGGCAAAAAGTGACACATGTTAGTGGTAGGTTTATGATGACACAAGCGTTTTACTGTAAAGAGGGAAACCACTAATTTCAACTCGCCACAATTTAAGCAAAACACAGCTGAGCGACTAACAATAGCAAAGACACTGGATATTGTTGTTAAAGTAAATAAACATGTAGTCATTTACCATGCACACACAGATAGATTGAGGCATTACTCGTCAAACTGGATTCCTCCATTTTTTGCACATCTCCATTTGATGTGATTATCATTCACACACTTCCTCATGTATCTCTAGTATTTGCTGTCAGATAACTTATCAAGCACTCATTTTCCCTCTGTTGCGCTACTTTTGTTTAGTCATCACTCATGTACCCGCTCTCTCTCTCTCTCTCTCTCTCTCCACAGGCAAAAAGAAACAGCAGCAGGGGAGAATTCCCATGCTGCTGGAGGTGATGCTGAGGAGCAGCCGAGACAACCCACCAATCACGGAGAGACAATGACAGATCTTCCTGGCTCCTTACAGAACATCAGTCAAACTGAGCTTTGTTAACGCTGCATTCCCCCGCATTGTCCTACTGTTTGCCCTCCTTAATAACACAATGTTAATTTAATCCATATCATGAATGTGACACCTTATCTGTCGCATGTGCTGTAAACTTTTTAAATTGTTCCATCATGAAAGAATCAGCACCCACTGATGACTAATTTGTTGATGTACATATGTTATTTTTAGGATTATAATATGCAGTAGAAAGGGTCTCAGGTGTAGTTCAACTAAACAGTTGCACTTTGACTTTTATTGTTGTAAACACGTTTTCAAGGAAGCAGAAATCAGTGGTTGCAGTCAGCTTTGTGTGGGTCTGTCACATCATCACAGTGTTTTAATTAAACAGAAGGAGACGTGCTGGAAGACAGGACAACAATGACTGATCCCCAGGCTGCCAAACAGAACCTTCAGACAGAGCTTTGTTAGCGCTACGCGCCTTTGAATTGTCATCCTGTCCACAGCCATTGAATGAAATCAATGCCAGTTATATCTCAGTCATTTCAATACATAATAATAATATGAGCTATATGATTATTGGGATTAAGTATTGCGTTAAAAATGTAATTAAGGAGTGCCATACAGTGACAGATGCATCTGGGTTACTTTGTATAATTAGGCTTTGGGATAAACTTTGATTGGAGTTCACTCTCAGCTTCATGAAAACAAAGATGCAAACTGATTCAACTGAACATCATTATACAGACGCCTCCTAAAAACCTGCAGGTACAAGGAGAAGCAACACTTTAAAACTCATTCATGACGTTATCTGAGGTGAAGGGAGCCCAGACAGTGAAATAATGAAAACTCGTTAAGCTGTTCTTTTCTGGCAGACAAGTGTGACTCTGTGTGTGTGTGTGTGTGTGTGTCCCTTGCCCTCTCTATTCTGTAAACTGGCAGGGAGGATGATAAAGCTGGGATGGGAATGTCAGCACAGGATCAACACCCCCTGCTGGTGGACACCAGTTGGGGGTCGGTCTCGTGCGGGACGCCACCGCATCTAAATGTGTGTTTTTGACAAAACGCTTCGTGATCTTGTGTGCGCGCGTGCATTTTGAATTATGCGTGCACATCCTAAACATGTGTGTGAATGCTAGAGGCCAGTGTCTCTGGCTTTTTTTGGGGGGGGGTGGGGGGGGGGGGGGGGGGGGGGGGGGGGGGGGGGGGGGGGTTAGAGCGGTGACAGGCTCAGCTGTGTTGAATTGTGGGAGAAAAAGAGCTGACGCGACGGGAGTTGATGTCTGACATGACCCCTCTCAGCAGGCACACCGCAGGGAGCTGGGAGCTGCCGCTGACTGAGTGTGTTTGTGTGTCTGCGTGTGTACGTCTGTGTGTGTGTGTGTGTGTGTGTATAGGAGGGAACGCGAAAGAGGGACACGGAGTCATAAAAGTGAACAACAACGACAACAAGAAAAAGGACTTTTCTTTTTCTCACTGCCACCACACGTCCTTGTGTCCCTCGCGTCCACAGCCGAGTGGCTGCTTCTGGGAAACACCACCTTGATGGATGTGACACTGGACTTCTGCTGTGTAACCCAATCTTCTCCGCTCGGTTCCTTCCTCCACCTTCCATTTTCTCTCCCTCCATATCATATACCCCTCCTTGACCTTCTCGCTCTTTGTTGGTGTCCCTGCGATCCCTCCTTCCTTCCTTCTCTTTCTGCCGTGCTCAGTCTTACCTGAGGGTGCATTCAGGGTGGTAAAGTGATCTATACAGGGTACTGGGCCGCTGCTTGTTGTGGTCGCCATGCTTATATATTTTCTGTCTTTGAATCTGCAGAGATTCTTGTCTCGTCTGCATTTGTATCATCCCTCTATTCTTTCTCTCCTTACCCCCCCCCCCCCCCCCCCGACACACACACACACGCACTCCGTCTCCATCCCATTCCTATTCACTGTCTCTCCTCTCTGGGTCCACTGCTTTGCCATCAGTCTCTGATAAGTGCCCACAAAGCCCCCACTGTCTGGTGTGACCCTCCATTCTTCTCTCATCCCCTCTCTCTCTCTCTCCCTCTCTCTCTGTCTCTGCCTCTCTCCATCCTGGAGCAGCCAAGCGTGAGGTAAAGAGCAGGGGGTGTTTATCATGTGCTCACACCCCAACTTTTTTTTTTGTTGTTTACCTTCACCCCATCTTCTTCTCTCTCCTTCACCGACATCGTTTTTGTGTGTACTCGCTTTATGCTCCTCTCACATTGTCTGACTTTCTCAAACTTTCTGTCGTTCCCTATTTCGACCCTCTCGCTTCCTCGCCTTCCTTCCTTCCCTCAGTCTCCCCCTCCCGCCCCCCGCGCTCAGAGTGGCGACTGGTGCTTTTAATGTGGGACAATGGGGCAGATCTGAAAGGTTAGCCAGCCCTTTGCGCCGTATCCACATGCACTCTCCACCCTCCACTGATCCTTCCCTTTCTTCCCACTGTCACCTACACCTGCCTCCCACCTTGATCCCTTAATTCTTGTAAATGTTTTGTTGTTGTTGTTGTTGTTTTTCCAGGGTAACAGGTAAGAAGGATACAGCCACGGTGTGACTGATGAATGAAAGACAATCAGAAATCTGATAACAAAATGAAGCCTGAGGAAACACAAGATCTGCATCATTAGATGGCCCCATTGCTTTTGTGAAGAAAAATAACTGTAAAAAAAAAAAACACTTGAACAATATTTCCAGTATACAAGAGTATACAATATATGTTGACATACATTGCAAAACTGAATGAACTCTTATGACTCAATTCGGTCCAATACAATAAAAGCTACATATTCTCTCTTAGTCACATCAACATCCTCATTAATCCAATTATTTGGGCAATTATGTGAAATCATTCTTTATTTCTTTTTTTCCTCACCTTGTCCTCACTCGTCTTTGTTTCCGCTACCACACACTCCTGTCAATCAGCAAACTAGTCAGTCAGCTGCCAACCATGAGTCTGAACACTGCTAATGGATCTTGTTAGCCACTTAGCCACTGCTCTCTCTCTCTCTCTCTCTCTCTCTCTCCGTCTAAGTATGAATAGAATAACCCTAATGGTGCTTGTTTGCCACTCCACTGCTCTCCCTTATCCTCCGATGGCTTTATCGTTGCTGATCAGTGTAGCTGGAGATAAGTCTCTGTGTGAGTGTGCAGTATCCTCTTCCTTGAGCTTTTATCAGTGCTGATCAGTGTACCTGGAGTTCTCTGTTAGGGACCCAGTCTGAAAAGGTCATGTTTTCATTCGCCCCGATCGGCTCACTGGCCGATAAGACAATTTGTCAGGTGGAAATCAGAGAGGCCTCTTTTTTTTTTTTTTTTTTTTTGCTTGTCTGGAGGAGACAGATGGAGGATTGAGATCCAGAGTCGGAGACATGTAGAAGAAATCTTTTGAACATGTCGGGGGAAAAAAAATCTAATATTATTCTTAAAAAGGCGATTTATTTGTAATGTGTTTGAAACAAAGAGAAACTATATCTCGCCTCTCATTGCCATTCATCTGTATTGATGAAGTATTTGTCTAAACAATGATATTTCCCCAACAACAGCAACAGACGTTTTCTTTTTACCACAAACATCGTTTCTGACACAGTCACTACACTGTTGTCTGTGCCCAATGCTTGTAAATGGAAACAGTGCAAACATCAAATGTGGCAAAAACTGTCACTTTGCTGGCGTTTGCTTTGGACCCACTCTGGACCTTCCTCATCAGTATTCAGTGCCTCTCTGCCAGGCTTCCCACTCTGGCCTTCACTAATCTCATCACCTCCTCTGCAGACTCACACAAAGCCTCCAATAGTCCGGCCACAGCGCCTTAATCGACATGTTATTGCCCACAATCACATTTAGAGCAGAGAGGCAAATCTGCACAGATGCGATTGTGTTGGCTGTTAAACCAATAAGCGTCCGCTCACTTTCCTTCTACTCGCCATCCTTCATCTTCAAAAACAAGGTGACAGCGTTTTAATTTTCATTCTTGGGTTACTCCATCAATTTAGGTCAGTGTGTGGTTGGGTTTATGGCGTGAGACACGTGTAGGTGCTGGTTATTGTACAGGCTTTTATTCCTCTCCTGAGGGAGAATGAAGCACAGGGGTTTCGCTTTAGATGCGATTAGAACAAGGGGCCTTCTCTTATTGTTTATTCACAGAGGCAGCAACGATTGGATCATACTGGTGAGATTTGTTCGGGCCGAGCAGGTTGCCGCTGATTATTTGGCTGTGATAATTGATGTTGGTCACTGAGGTCGGTGCACAATAACCACAATAACTGTTTTTTCAGAAGGCAAAGATGCAATGATGTTGTTTTTATTATACTGTAGTAAAGTAAAGTTTTTTTTTTTTTAAAAAAGTAAAAAGTACAAAGAAAGTAAAAAGAAAAAATGTGATCTTATGAATCTGCTGTCATTGTGACAATTGAGGACAAAAAAAAAAGCTGAGGAACATGAAAGAAAACACCAAAGGCAGGTTTGTTCCTTGGCTCATGACAATTAATCCTGTTGGTCAGACAAACACACAAGCTGACTTAACCAGTCATGAAAAATGGCCGTGTATTAGAATGAGTTATTTTCAACCCCGGCCTCTAATCTGTCTGACCGAGAAGACACAACCCAGTGGTGTCCATTGTGCTGCATGCAGGATTACTTGATCTCCCATGAGTCTTGCCACTCTCTCCTCCCCCCCACCGACACACACACACACACACACACACACACAAATTTAGAGAGAGGGAGAAAAAATATATCTTGAAATGCCTTGCCTTCTTTTTGAATTTTTATGACTGACTGTTCTTGTAGTCAGAACAAAATATCCACACACTCAGTGATGGAACACAAATAGTATATGCAAACGAATAGAAAAGAAAAGAATCTTGTTGCACACATACACAGAATGGCCATGTCAGGTGGTCAAAGGACCATTGCTGGGAGGACATGGGTTGACGTCTCCACTCTGTGTGTGTATTTGTGACCCAGCCCCTAGTCTCTGGGGTCAGAGTTCCTGACACACACTCACACCCAGCAGGACGACGAAATAATTAACTGGGACTGTGATTGACAGACAGTTCATCACAATGACGTACGCGCACACACAAAGATGCGCAAACACACGCAAACCGGGGGGACCTGCTTTCCCATACTAACCAGTGCAGACCAGACGGATGATCTGTGTGCGCCACTGTGTAAGATTGTAAAAAAGACTGAAAAATAAACACTAAACAAGAATGGTAAGATTTTGTGTTGTTTTTTTCTCTGACTACTTGGTCGTCCTCAGCTGTATCGCTGATAAATGCCACGTGCAAACCTTTTACTTAACGCTCACGACACAAGAGTCATCGCCATAGACGTGTATGTAATTAAACAGTGCCTTCATTGTTGGAGCATCTAAACGAGGAGAAAAAGATTTTTGGCCCTTAAATGTTAATCCTCAAAAGTTCTCACGTTACACAGTGAGTCACAGAATGACTCACAACCCCATCATCACATCATTGTACAAATGTCACATGTGGCCACTTACTCATAACTTTGCTTTTATCCTGCTCAGTATCGTGATCATATCTTGTCACATCCACATCCAAATGCCCACATATTAATCAAATATTACTTTGATATTACTAAATACTTGTTCTGTATTTAATGCCCATTCGGATTTGTATTATTAGATGGAACATTAAGTATCTGAACGTCTACGTTCGGACATGAAAGGAACTTGTGGGAAGAGAGAAAGGGAGAATGGGTTTCTTGTTCTTGGAGGTATGTAACACAGACAGCCCTGGAGATAGCACATTCACCTTTGAAGGGTGCACTTAAAAGTGTGGGTGTATATGGGGTGGAGAGGAGGCGGCAAAAGTGGGTCTGGGCGGGTGGATACGGGGGTGTGGATGGAGGGTGGGGGGGGGGGGGGGAGCTGTGGGGGNNNNGGGGGGGGGGGGGGGGGGGGGGGGGGGGGGGGGGGGGGGGGGGGGGGGGGGGGGGGGGGGGGGTAACCTGTGGATGGAAATGCAGTGCCTCCCCCGGCCTGCCCTCCATCCCCTTGATTCTGAGAGGCCGTTTTTCTCTGAGACCACAAAGGGACAGGGGTCGGATTGCGCCGGCACATTCACCAGCCCACTTTGTTTTCAAATGGTTTTGTTTAGTTGTGACACTTTAGACACCCAACACCTTCCAAGAATCCGAACTCTTGTGTGGGGGAGTAGAGAGGGCAGGTGGGTGGTGTGCAGGCATGAGGGGTGAGGAGAAGTGAAAGGTAGTGGAGGTGAGGTATGGAGGGACCAAAGAGGAGGAACCTGGAATGAGTTTTATTGGGTATCTGGGTGTAGCCGCAGCATCAATCGTCTTTCTCTCTCTTCATGACTCCCTCTGGCCTGAATCCATTTGAAATGATGTGTGTTTCATTTTCACCAAACCCCTCCTGCTCTGACTCCTGGACCCCACCCTGTTCTATACTGCTCTCAACCCCTGCCCTCTCCTCCAGCACTCCCTTCACTCCTTCGCGCCTTGAGGCGTTCACGCTGTTTAATCTCTTCCACCTCTGAGTGTTTAAGCAGCTTAACACAGCAGGATCTCAAATGCTCAGTCCAGAGCAGACTGATGCTTGACAGCGAATACAGGACTAATACAGGGCTAATTCTAGGTTTAGCCCTCACTTCTTACATGGCACTTTCATGTGTGTGAAACCCTACACACATATGTGTGTACAACTGCACACACACCATCAACACACGCATACCAGTACATCCTCAACCACATGATCTGAAACAAACAAACAAAAAAAAAAAACAGTGGTCATATCAATTTAATCAAATTGAATAATTATATTGAGTTACTTCCAGTCTGTGTCTTGGGGACATCCCCTGTGAGTCTGAGGACTTAAAGACAGACTGCATAGCTCTATTCTAAAACACAAACGCCATATTGTTTTTTTTCAGTCCACATATAAAAATATAGCATCTTAATTTAATTAATCAGTTCTCTCATTTGGTTACATGTGCTTACAGAATCTGACCTTGAAATAAAGATGAATCAATTCAAATAATCATGATCGAGGATAAAGGCTTTTTAGGGAATTATTTTTTCTCCAAAAACTAAAAAATTAATTGTATATAAAGCATGAATGGTATTCAATGCCCTATTTATCAGTTATTTTACTGGCAAAACCCCAGCCACATGTACACATTGCACACTAACAGCATTGTAAATGCTTCTTGACATGCTTGACAAGGCAGCAGTACCTGAGCTCACAGGGGCCATGGAGTCAATTACTACACATAGGCAGTGCTTTGAGGGGCAGGGGTGCGTGCCATCGCGGGCTGGGGGTGGCCTGTTGCGTGCACACACCCACACACGATCCGGTCCACAACTATACACACCACATCCCAAAGGAGGGACGGAGTGGAGGTGGGCTACAGGTTCAACCTCACCAACCACTACGCAGCATGGGGTAATTGAGTTCACCTGCTGTGCTATCATCTGTATGAGAGGGGGAAAAAAGCAGTGGCTATGCATTGAGGTGTGTGAGTGTGTGTGTGTTGGGTGTGTTGGGTGTGGGGGGCCAAGAATGAAAGGCAGCAAGAAGGGTAAAGAGCTAAAAAGAGAGCAAGAGAGAGTGTGTGTCTGAGAGGGAAAGAATGGATAAAGAGACGAGCAGAGAGAGCAAGGGAAAGACTATCTGCTGCATTAACCTTCCCCTCCACGGTGCCAGTATAAAGTCTTTTCTGCACTCCTCTTTCAGCAGGGAGGACCCAGGGGACGGTAACGCTAAGCCCCGCTCCATTCTTCCACCAGAAACTTTGATTTCCTATTAGGTTCCTCCTGATGGGGACTGATGGCGAGAGGCGGGGGTGGAGCGGCAGGCAGGGAAGGATGGTCGCTGAGATGGAGGGCAGCGGAGAAAAGGCAGATCGGTGGGAAACAAAAGTGAGAAGTGGCCAAAATAAGACCGGGAAGGAGCAGCGAGGAGGAAGAGGGAGAGGATGAATAAGTGGGGGTGGCCGCACATCACTTGGTGGCAGTGGCAGGATGTCTGCATGGGACACCGGCAGTTCCTGTCCTAGGTATCCAGGGCATTGTTTACACTTTGCCCATTTAGTACTGACCTTTCCTTGCTGGCAGACATTCAGACTAGGATGTGAAAAAGAACGGTGAATAGCAGACAGGTTGGTTTGCAGAGGGACTGATACTGCTGAAAATAATATAACACCAATATGATAACAACAGCTAGGACTAATAATAAAAACAACACCTTACTTCAAACATGCGGCTCAAAGTATCTCAAAAAGGCGTTTCTGTCTCCTGCAAATTACACTTCCTGACTGTAACACAAAATACTCTATGAAGGAAAAGTAACTGCAATCAGGTTGAGGCTTCTATCAAAGACCTATCATCAACTCCTTGCACTTCAGGCCCAGCATTGCGTGAGCCTCCATGCTAAGTTGTCCCTGAACCGAGTCTAGGATTGCATAGGAGCATTGAAAAAGCCCAGATTGTTGTCTCACTCCATGGGACACTCATAGGTGTCCTGCATTTTGTGACACAGTACATGACCTCCCATGAGGGCAATGCGGGAACAAAGCCCTTTTGCTACACAGGGAGTACAAGTTCAACCGATCTCTATTGTCCCCACACTTCTTTTACAGATTTTTGTGTAGTTGACCCCGTTATGATGACAAGGATAGAGTTTACTGGAAGATTGCAGGACATATGGCTCCTTTAGGGTGAAACACGGCACATCAGGAAACTGTTGACAGGCTCAAGTCAGACATTTAGAAAAGCAGGAACTGAAAAACACAGCCGGCATGGTTTGCCATTATGTCGCGTTAAATATAAATCAATCCTAAGGTATATCAAGGCAACTTAAAGGATCATTTCAGGCGAGCTGTCTGTCAGTTGATGCTTAATAGATGTGATGCAACAAGACATAGTTGCATCACTTAAATGCATCATGTTGCCTGCAATTTAGACGACGATTGGTTTGTGACCAACCAATGCACAATGTCCTGAAATTAAAATTGTAAATGCTGAAGCACCAACAACATTTGTCTCTTTATGATAAGCAGCTCCCTTGTCTTGTCATGGGAAAGAGAGATGAGACAGATATTAGAGTTGTGTAGGCGAGACGGAGAGATATGGAGACAGAGACATACAGAGAGAGACAAAAGGGAACGTAAGAGTGGTGGTCGGAGGGAGGATGATTGATTGATGTGGTCAGTGAGGCGTCACTGATCTCCACGGGAGCCCCCCACATGAAGAGGATGTGGATTGGCCTTAATGGTGTGAAAACAGGGAGACTGAGGGACTAATCTGGGAGGAGGAGGAAGATAAGGACAGTCAGATCGGCTACAAACAAACAGTGAGTGAGTGAGCTCGGAAGTTTTCTCGAGTGTGCAATAAAACAGCGTTTACGTTTCAGTAACAGTTCATGAACACGATGGTAACTTATTGGATGGGAAAGGCGTTTCGTTTAACAATCGGCACATTTTTTCATACGTAATTCATTTTTGAATTTTTTTGTTTGATTTAATCAATAGTTATGAATGAGTATGAGCACAACAGGAGAATATGTTTGTTGTAAGGGATTTAACAGGTGGGCTATGAGCCCGATCTCGGAGTCAGTCAAACCACCATTGTTTATGTGTTTGTGTTCCCCTGCAGAGAGGCTTGCTAATCCATTACACCAGTAGGAAATGTCTCGCTATATTAGCAGTGTTATCCTGCTGGGATCTTGTATCTCAGTGAGGGTCCTTTCTTCTTCAAGACGCCCTGGGGCATTACAATGCAACAGACAACAGATATACTGTATAAATGGTTGGAGTTAAGAGCATCTTAAGGGAGTTTCCATATATCTGGCTCTCCTCGCGCTTTAAGATATGCACATTAGCTTCAGCAGCGTTAGATAATGAATAGTGGTGGAATGATTAGGAGATTATGGGATTAGTCTTCAAAATAGTCATGATTACATTTTTAAAGCGGCACAATAGAACATACCTGAGTTGAGGTATTTCAACAATTTTCGTGAGGGTTGAGGTTCAACACCCACTGGTATATTTCCTGTGGGGATGAGAAGAACAATGTTAATCCAATTTTTTACACTGTGGGAAGTAGTGTGCTGTTGTTTTAATCTTACAGGGGGCTTGCTGTTCCTGAAAATGCCCTGCAGCTAGTGTTATGCATAAAAACCCCTCGAACATGGTGTTGTGCAGTTGGGTTCTCCTCAGGGCTCAGGAGGCCACTAGCACTTAACACACACTTAAAGAAACACTCAGAGAAACCCTAAATACAACAAATGTGCTGGGTATCAACCTTTCATGTTGTCACATTAGTTGTTACATTGGAGGGTAACAGCTTGAGTTCAACTGTAATTCAGGAAACACCAAAAAAAGTTTGTTTGTAACAAGATTAACTATGAATTGAACGTTGAAATATATCATCACATAATTCAAACACAGTTCACCTGTAAGTGAAACTGTAATACATCTTTAAAATGACATTCCTGTTGGAGAAACAGGCCACAACAAGGCTCTGAAGTGCGACAGTTCAACACCGGTGTCTGTTGCTTAAAGCTTAACGGTGTGACATTGAACGGGAGTGTGTTATCTGATACGCTTGGTTGGTTTATGCAGTGTGCCAGAGATGTGTGAGTACACGGTGTGTTGACAAAACAGGAGCCCAGGTGGAGATCACTGCCTATGTAACTCTATGTGCATGTGTGTGTGTGTGTGTGTGTAAGTGTGTTTACCTGTGCGATGACCAATACCACAAGTTTTTGTCCCTGTAATGCACTTGTGCCTTTCTCCTCCTAAATTCTCGTGTCACTCTGAGTCACCAGATCTCAATTGCTTTCTTTTCACTGCACAGAGATGGCTTTCCACAGCCCCATTGTGGTCTGCCTCCTCGCCGGATCGGTTGCTGAATGGACGGACTGAAAAGAGCGGGGTGAAAACGATAGGACATGTATCTCTAATTGTTAAGATGCGGGGGGAAAGATGTGCGAGCGCACGTATGTGTGAGTTCGCGCCGACACCACTGTGTGTCTATGCGGAGCGGTGAGAGGGGGGACAGGGGAGGCGAGGCGATGTGCTGCGGCTGTCTGCGCCCTGTGTGCTGTGTGAGGGCGGGTGGAAGGCTGTAAGCGATACCCTTGTCTGTTACCTACTTGCCCCACTCTGAGGCCGCTCCACCCAGGCCAGCCAGGGAGAGAGTGGGGGTCCCCTGGGAACTGGAGGGGCAGGGAGGGAGAGGAGGGACAGCATGGAGGCCAGGCTTTCAGCTATTATGAAAAGGAGTGGAATCAAATACAAGCAAAATCTCCTTCAATATACTGTATCCCTCTCCTGAGTAGGGCTTCTAGCTGAAAGGAGATCTGTGGGGGCAACTGTACAATGGGCCCAGGGAGGACAAGAGAGGAGAGGAGAGGAGAGGAGAGGAGAGGAGAGGAGAGGAGAGGAAAGGAGAGGAGAGGAGAGGAAGAAAAATAAAAGGATGCATTTACTCTATAAACATATTTGTGCATAGATATCGTTTCATGCTGCAGCACTGAGTTCACCTGGTTAAGCTAATGGGCGTGAGGCTGCTTACACTAATTGAAGTGACAATCAGTGTCGTATGGCTCCATGCTCTCATATGAGCATGTTTGTATGGGACACGTGAATCTGGCAGATTGCCAGTCCCGGTTACGTGTGGTGAAAACCAGCGGCGTCATGTGAGTTGTTGTGGGCGTGCAGGTTTTGCAGAGTCACACCAGCGGCTGCTCACGTGTGCTGATACACCACACATATGAGGACAACCGACCTCCCTGCACTCTTCCCCTCTCACACACCTCTCATGTTCCAAGGTGTGAAAAAGCTAGAGAAGCACCTGCGGGCAAATCACTTCCGAAGTGTCCGGAGGTTTCGTTTCATGTGGTGCGGAGTCAGTCAGAGTGGAGGTCTCTTCCTCAGCTGAGGAGGGCCGGCCGCACGCTCTCTGTAACCCGAGTCTGCTGGAAGTCACTCTGTGTCAAAAGGAATAAATAGCCTTGCAGTTGAGGTGTTTCCTATTGGGAATTATAGCTACAATACAGACACACACACACACACACATGCACACACACATAAACGCACGCACAGGGAAAGAGATTTACAAGAAAGATGGAAAAAGAAATCTATGCACATCAAACATTTCATTTTTTTTTTCAAAAATAAAAAAGGTATGCACATCAAACATTTACATTTCAATATAGTAATATCTCACATAGACAAAATGCAATGTGGTGTTTTCATTGCATTTTAGTGACGGGGACATTGAGTGAAAGTGGAGAGTATTATTATTTAAATGATCACACACACAAACAAACCCACACACACACACACACACACACACACATGCTTATGAAAAATGAAAGTTTGCAGATCAAAAGTTTTGCATCCTGAAACATGAAAATACACTAAACACACACAAAAACGTACACACACACAAAAACGTACACACACACACACATACAAAGCCATGTAACTGATTCCACAGGAGCATTGAGTACTGTGGATAATTGGTAGCACCATTGTGCTGCTCTTCAATGGGCTGGTTACCCAAGAAGCCTCATGTTCGTGTTCATGTACATTTGCTTTGAAGGTGGCGGACACAAAGAGCTGAACCCTGCCCATAACAAAGCCCTGGGAGACCCCGCTTCACCCACAGACGTCTTTCATGGACAGAACCACACAGATAAATGATCTTCTTCCTTGTGACACTGTGTATATATTGTGTGTGACTGGGTCGCTGTGTGTATGCGCAGGTGGATGTTAAGGACTTTATGGGATGGGCTGCTTGTCATCGTAGAAACCACAGGACACATTTTGTCAAAATAGTTTAACACCTCCTCTTCAGAAGACGTAAAGCTCTGAGCTTTGGAAAACTTTCAAAATAAACTAAACTTTCTCTCTACAACTGCACTGAATTCCCAGCCACAAGTTTTACCAAAGCTTTTTTGATCCTTTTTTGTATCAGGATTATTTTTGTTTTTATATCAACAGTATTTCATGTGCTATCTGCTGCCAGAACAGTCATTACGTCAGAACAAAAATTACACAACTGACTGTTGAGCAATTTTGTGTTGCTGCAAAAACATTTTACTTGAGTTCTGCATTTTTTTCAAAGCAGACAGAAATTACAAAATAAATGTCTAAAATGTTTGGAACAGTGGTTCACATCTTTATAAATAGAAGAAATAAAAGAAACACAGGAAATAAATGGTGAACGAGAGTGATTGCATGTTTTGATCTCATCCGGCAATGGCTCAAGTTCACTTTGAATGACTGTGTGCATTATTGTTACTACTTTTCATTTGTTGACTGTCTACACTGATGTTAATGTTTTTGATTGTGTGATCTGTGTCTTTTACAAGACAGGAAATTCTAAAAAGAATGATTGATTAGTGGAACCTTAAATCTTTATTGGACGTATTTTTTGTATACCAAGGATTCTGCTGTGTCAAGCATGGCAGCAGCGTTACACAATGGTCCTGCACCTCTTCAGGAGTAAATGCAATGTGCGCGACTGTGTATCCCTGCAATACCAAGGATACTCATTAACAATTAATAGCATCACTGGGCTGAAGCATGCAATGCAACAGGTGCTCATTGCGTCACAGCTGCGATGTGTATGTGTGTGTGATCTCTATAGGTTCCCCTACAGTATAAGGTTATGCACGGCTGGGTTGGCTAATGAGGGGGAAGTCTTTAAGGTAATTTAAGGGTAGGCTCAAACAAAGGCATGGTGGTTGTCAGCGCTTAAATCAATCAGAACAACTGTGATCAGAACATTGTCTGTCTGTCTGTCTGCCCGTCTGTCTGTCTGTCTGTCTGTGTTGCATGCTTTTACTTGCAGTAACTATACCCATCATGTCCCCTCTTGCAGCAATGTCTTCTCTCTGCCTTCTCCCCACACCCTTATTATTCCACTTCTATCTACCCATGGTGTCCTCCCTCGCCACGCTCTCCCTGTCTCTCTCTCTCTCTCTCTCCCCCTCTCTCTCTCCCTCTCTTTCTCCAGGACAGCAGATGGAGACTATGGCCCAGTTCTGCCTTTTGTTCTGGGTCCCCTGAGAGACCTGTGGCTTTTTGGACAGCACACAGCTCGGCTCCCCATATCTCATACAAAATGCAAGCGCCTTTCTTTTCATTAAAATAAGGGAAGCTGTGGAATGCACTTTTTACTGAATACATTTATTGAAATGAGCATGGCTATTTAAAAAAAAGACTTAAAACATGCTTACTGCACCTCTTGACAAATGTTTTTACGTTGTCTGACTTCACCGGATTTTTTTAAAATTTCATTTTATGCATATAATCTCTGTTTGCACATGATGGTGTTAGTTATTTACTTTGCATTGCATCTGGAGAGTGAATGATGATGAATTTCCCATTCATATTTAACCCACTTTGATTTTTGACTCATGCTCCTAACCGGTTTGTGCAAAAACAACAACTTGAAGCTTAACCTCTCATGATCCTCTTGACCTTCTGAACCGTTTCATCACAACTCTTGTAAGGTGTTTTTAATAAAGATAGAGCAGAGCTGGATCAGGATCCAACAGACAGACAGGCAGGCAGACAGACAGACAGGTACATTTATAACTTTTAACAATTTCTCTTCAGAATAAAACACAACGGCTGTCAAAGTGCAATGAGGGTAAACAGCCGCAGTAACTTGAGCGATTGCAGAACTGGTTAAATGTTCCTCAGCGACACACAATTCTCCTGTTCGATTTGTTGTGTCACTCACAACAGCGGCGCGTTCTCGGGTTTTCTCAAACTCCACCACTGCTGTTATTTTTCATAACGTCCGTGGGTAAATAATTAATGCGCGTGAAACCGAGAGCCTGCGTCCTGCCCTGCAACACACCTGTTGACTACAGCGCTGTTTCTGCCTCCCACTTTCCACAGGACCACAACTGGATGAAGAAATAAAGCTTTGTCGCGGCCATTTCGCTTATACACCCCACCAACAGAAAAACATCAAAAGACCATGAATGCATCTAAAGATCTCACTTAACCTCCTAAAATGCAAAGCACCATAAAAACTCAAACTTCTGAAGCAGATGTGAATTTACTTGTTTGGTAATTTACGTTATCGAATCAGACACGTGGCAATTTGACAAAAACAAACATTTTTGAAGAGATCAAACTTTTCTAGTTTCATTCCATCTCATTTTAGCCTCTGATTAACTTGACAAACCAACAACATGTACTCTCATGTTGTTGTTGTATTTCTACGGCATCAATTTAATACGTCCAGGGGCAACCCGATCGCCTGTTACCGCAACACGAACTCGCTGCAGATGGCTGTCTGATCATACACAGATACAATTCCACCTGCATAAATCCTGTAAATAATTCAACACGGCATCTTCATCATATTCCCCTTTATTCCCTGGCTGCACGAGGCGAGCGGAGGGGCACGCGCTGTGATTGGCTAAAAACAGTGGGTGGGGGACAGAGCCCTGACAGGTAGCAAACAGGCAGCTCAGGTAAATCCATTAATAATTTCGGAGGTTTTTTTTTTGTACCTTGATCCTGTGTATGGGTCGCAGATAAGTTGGAGAAAGAGAAGAAAAAAACTCACTTCAGCAGAGTCACGCAGCAGGACAGGGGCGCGCGCGGCGCTGCGTGCTGAACACGTGCTCGTGTTGAGTCGATGCAGAGAGAGAAAGAAAAGAAAAAAGAAAGAAAGTTGCGAGGAGGAGGTGTACCGCCGTGTGTGTGTGTGTGTGTTTGCGTGTAGAGAGAGTGTGTTACCTCTCCAGTCAGGTCCTCGGGGACACGGCGGGGACCCGCGAGCGCTCACCAGCTGACAGCGCGTGCTCCATTGAGGCCATCCAACACCTCGGCCCACGAGCCTGCCAACAATAGACTGAAATTAATGCACACTCCCCATTACCGAACCCAGTATTCACCAAATGGACGACGTGGCAACACTTCAGGAGAGTCAGCGAGTGTGCACAAGTTTGTTGTAAGAAAAAAAAAAAGAAGACAGAAAAAAAAACCTAATTTATTGCAGCGTTTCTCTGTGTTCAACGTGAAAACAGTGAAACTCAATCACTGGACTGTCGGCCAGAGGGCGCGTGCACCTGCAGCATATGGCGAGCGAGCGCGTGCTGGACTCGCTTTATGTTGCTGTTTGTTTACGATAAATTAGATGTTTATGTTGAGTTAAAAAAAAAACAAATGACAAACAAATGAGAATTATGAGGTATGAAGTTCTTTTCTATCATTTAACCATTAGCCTAGCAAGGACCTGTTGATTTACTGTTCCTGTTTGCCAGCTACGTTAATAAAAACAAATTCATGAAAATTATGCGACACGCGTGTCATTTTATTTTAGCTGTACAGCAACTGAAATACAGTAAGGGCAACAAAAGATTTAGGTTCTACCCATATTGTAGTATTAGCTTAATATGTAGACCAAAACCTTTTTTCTTTTTACAATAACTTAATATTTCAAAAACTAACTTTTTTTGTCTAATTTTTACTTTCAGCCCAAATCACAAAATGGATGATAATGATTGTTGTTGCTGTTTAAATGGAAATATACACTTAACATTTTTAAAACATAATTGAAAAACATAATGGTTGATCATGGCGATGAGGAAACTGCAGTGATCTAAAAACAAATAGTAAGTAAAACACAAAGACATGTTGCATTTTCGTGTGCTTTTTTTTTATTCTCAAAATCAAATCAATATAACAATAAATGGCAAAATCATAGCTTGTTTCGACAAATTAAACTATGGAGATATAAAAAGCAAATCGAATGGAACAGCAATAAATACATGTCAATTAATCTCATCCAGTGAAAGAAAAAGACACTCAAGTTCATCTGAAGATACAAAAGAAAATACAAAAGAAGGCAGCAATGATGGCTACGTTAAATAGGCTATTTGTACACGGAATTGGCAGCACTACGCTATCAAACTAATCAAAACAATATATTGTTTATGGTTTGAAAACAAGAATCGCATTTCTCAAGCCTCTGGCTCGTGTATGTTTTTTTTAAAGTGCGCATCATGAACTTTTGAAGTTGCAAAACGAAATACATTATATAAACAAATCGACGACAAAAACATACATCACAACAAATACAAACAACGGTGCATACAGGACTGATGATGTGGAAGACAGCTTTTTTTTTTGGTCGGAGTGACGTGGGAAATACCCATGGCAGTGCTGCGCGCGACATGGCAGAGGGGTCTTCCAGCCACGTCTCCATGGAAACTGGAAATTATTAGGCTACACATCTATTGGCAGAACCGAATTAGGGCTATGTCACATAATAAAAAAAACATCTTTAGACTATGCACATGTTGACAAAATATAATTCTCGTTAAAAATTGAATATGAGGAGTTTGGAAAAAAGTGAAATCTTTTACGCTTAAAAATGTTGATGCTGATTGACACGGTTTGACGCGGTGGTTTTTTGCTGGAGTGAACCTTCAATATACTTGACTTCTTCTGAACCTGTATTTATTTCGAGACAAAAACAGAGTGACGGTGGTGGCGGGGCAGCTTGAGTTCTGACAGGTCGTCCTCCTCGCTCGAGTGGAGCTCCATCGCTATTTCGTCGGAGTCACTAAAGTGGGAGTGCGGGGAGAACTCTCCGTCGCTCCGGGGAGACTCTTTCCTCCCAATGGCCGGCGCCATAACGCCGCCGGGCCGCGCGCAGGACGAAGGAGAGGGCGAGCGCATCGCCTCTTCCACCAGGGCTGAAAAGGAGCCGCTGTCGAAGGAGGAGGAGCGGAAAGGCGCCCCGCTGATGTGGACGGGTAAGCCGCTGGCTGAGCCGGCCACAGCCGCGCTCCTACAGGCGGTGGCAGGGGACGGGGACCCCCGGTCCCCACCGGCGGCTGACATGAGAATGTCACACTTTGGCGAGTTGCTGCTGCTGCTGCTGCTGCTGGAGAGGTCCGGGTCGCTGTCGCTGGGGGAGACGGGGCCCTGGAGCAGGTCGGCCAGGGCGTTGATGTAAATCTGCGCCATCTGTAAAGTTTCGTATTTGGAGAGCTTCTTGTCGTTGTCGAACGCCGGGATGACGCTGCGCAGCTCGTCAAACGCGTGGTTCAGCCCGTGCATCCTCCGCCTCTCGCGCGCGTTGGCGGCCACGCGCCTCTGTTTTTGGACGCCGTTGGCCGGCTTGCTGGACGGGGCCCTCTGTCTCGTGGACGCGTCGTCGTCCAGGCCGGTGACAGTGCCTTTAAGACGGCACAGGTCCCTGACTTTGAGCGAGGAGGAGGAGGGGCTCTTGGCAGCTCGTCTGTAGCTGGGAGGGCTGGGGTGGCCCGGGGACCCCGGGGAGCCACTCTCTGGTAAAGGAAAACAGAAGTTTTAGCCAGGTGAAACGGGCTGGTTTAAGAACACCCTGAAGTATAGAAAAAAACTCATGTACATCTTGTTGATAGATAAGACACAGTATCTTAACAGTACAAAATAAACTTTGCACTTCGGCTCCCCATAAGGAAAAGCAGCACATAAGGAACCTTTCTGGATGTTAGGGACTAACAGGTGCAGCGGAGGAACTGCATCACTGCTGCTGCATGTTTCACGAGACGTGTAATGGCAGGTGACACCGCGGTGACACCTGGTCCCGGCGTGTTCAGCAGTCAGTACAGTACAGGACAGTACAGTACAGTACAGGACAGTACAGTGGGTTACAGGCAGCGTGTCTCACCGTTGTATGAGCCGGTGCTGGGGCAGGGCGAGACGCGCAGGTAGTCGGGTGAAGTGGCGTGTGCCGCGCAGGTGCCAGAGGGCTGCACTGAGGCCAGCCAGGCGCGTGGGTCACTGCTGCTGTCCACGAGCGTCAGTCCAGGTTGGTAGCGGGACTCCTGGAGCTCCTGCTTCCCACCCCGCTCCACCACTCTCGGACTCTGCTGCCGGGAGCTGAGCACCGCCACTGCGTCCAGTGCGTCTCTGCGCCAGTCGTCCACGCTCACGACCTCCATGCTTCCAGAGACCCAGCGACCGGGAGAAGTCAAACCGACGAGCAGTGTTGGAAAACAGTTACCGGGGGCACGCGCTGCTGTGCTGCTCTGTGTGGATAGAACGGTCGCGTGCGGGTCTCCTTCTCTGGTGTCTCAAGGCGCGGCGTCCGTTTAAAAAGCGGCACGCGCCTGGGAGCCCCCCTCCTCGCGCTGGTCGCGTGTTGACGTCCAATGAGAAGCCTCGGCAAAACCCGAGAGAGGTGATCGTGCCCCCCGCTCCACCCCCCCCCCCAACTGAAGCCGGACTGTTTATGAGAACGTACCGATTTAAGGAGTGTTTAACGCAAGGGAGGTAAGGAGAACCTCCCACAGGACGCACGTGCACGGGAGGCGACGGCTTAAGGTGCGGAGCGTGGTCAGCGCGAGGCGTGCGCAGCTGGGACGGAATTCCTACCTGTCTGTCTCCATGTGAGCCTGTAACATCCCAGACATGTCCGAGGCAGGGAGAAGGAAAGAGAGGGTTGAACAGGGTTAATTTGCCAACCTGTGGATACAAGTGTCCCGGGCACTGCTGTGTAAACACAAAACACAACACCAAGGTTCAACACAAAGTGGAATCACACACCGATGGCTATAGTCACCAAATCTATAGGTGCTATTACAGATGGGAAATAATCTCATTTAAACCATTTTCACCATGTTGGTCTGAAATGGTGCATTAAGCCAGAAAACACAACAACAATCATCACAAACACAAAATAAAACTACAAACATGTTGCAGAAATGTAAGAAGTTGACAGAGAGCTACGAGATGATGGAAAAGAAAATAAAGTTTTCCGTTTAAGCTTGACCAAAACATGGCCTCTAAGAAAGTAACAGAATTTTTGTGGCTCCCGGGGCTCGCGCGCTCATTGTTAATTCATTTCTTCCAAGATCATCTCCAGTTTCCATTTTCTTTTGTGGCGGGTCTGAAACCTTTTGATCCAGCCCTCGGAACGCCCTGTCGGTAAAAAGGGCTTCACAGGGAACGGAAACATGAGCAGGGGTCTCGCGCTCAACACTGTTTCCGTACTGACACGGGCTGTGGCCATGCAGGCCTGAGAGGCGCGCGGTGGCACCAAGGAGCAGCGAGGAGAAAGTACACACACACACACACACACACACACACACACACACACGAATACCCGGTGCATTAGTGTGTTTTCAATTAATGTATTTCTCACGGTTCACTCGGTATCTTCATTGTTAGATATTATAATAGTGGTGGTGGTGGTGGTGGTGGGGGGGGGGATACAGTAGGATACAGAGAGGAAAAATAAACTCAGGACAAAGTAGTAGTATATCTGTGAGGACACCACCTGCAGTCTACTGATCAAAGCAGCCATGCTTACTGAGGTGCAAACTTTAGGCCTAATCATGGCAAATGGACAATAGACTAATTGCTGGGTGGAAATTGGCTATTAAACCTAATTGGCACGGTTGATTTAGGATAAGCAGGATATAGCTGCATGTTACATACAGTCGTCCAATGTATTAGGCACAGTGATCAAGGGGGGTAAAGCCAGCCTTGTTATAATACTGTTGCTCACATCCAGCCCTATGGCCCCTACGTTAGATGATCGAAAACGACACTATAAACAGCAGGCTATGGCTCAACCAATTAAACACCACAACAAACAAAAACTATGTTCAGAATGTTTTTTGGCTCTGGTCCACGATCTAAATCTATAACGCCGTTAGTTGTTGTGGAAAAACAATTTGTGGGGAGGACAAAAAAAAATCCCATAATTTCAGAGATAAGCAGACATCAGTCTTTTTCTATGTTTTATTCATGTGTTCATCATGGGGACGTCTTGCGGGCTAGAGGTCTGGCGCCGAGCGTTCGCCCCCTCTCTCCACCTACAAGCCCCCCGTCCAACGGGCCGGGCAGGGCTCCTGAAGCTACCGACAGGTTGGATATTGTATCTGGCGATTATTAAAGTGTCGCAGCCACAATGGAGACTCTATGTTCCATTGGTCACGCCTGGGGGGCTCCTCGGTGGAGGGAGGGGGGACCCCCATTCCACAGCGCGAGAGGAGTCTGCGTGCTGCCGCTTCTCATTCCCATCTCCTGGGAGACCAAGGCGCGACGGGCACGAGACAGGAGTGAGGGGAGCTGGACAAGGATTTCAAACTTTATCCTTTCCTACATTTGCTTGATCCAAATCTGAAATAGTCCCTAACACTTGAATGTTAATATTACAGGAATAATAATAACTATACTTACTATATAGTAATAAGCCTAATGTTTACTATTTTACTACATTGTCTCTATTTCTTACAAGCTACTTCACAGACCAACATTTTGCAAATTAAAACATAAGATATGTAAATCCAAGGTGATGTATTCATGAGTAAAATTCATACGAATATATAATTAATACAAGTTTGTATTGTTATGCTCACGCTCCCACGTATACCCAGAAACCAATGAAACATTTTAAATGAAGCTCACAAGATGAAGAGGATAAATGTAGATTAAGGTAATAAAATGCAGGTTAGGGGAATAAACTGCAGAATATCATACTAGTGACTGTGATCTCTCATGTGACTTGTACAAAAAGATATAGTATAGCTTTTCATCATGCTGGTTGCCACTAACATTGTCACTAACATTTCTTCTTGAATTCAAAACAAAACAAAAAAAAACTTTTATCCAACAGTTTTCAACAGTCCTGACGACGCCTGAATGCATCATTGCATCCTGTACAAGTTACCACTAGTCCACTAAAACTCAGGGGGGGCTAAATAGTGCCTCTGTCTGGTTAAAAAATGCTACTACAACGTTGAACTTGGCAGCAGTTGACTTCAGCACTATGTCTACATCACTGTTCAAATCAGCTCATGTGTCTTTGAAGTTATAGTCTGTTATAGAATGAACGACACAGCAATGAGTTATCAGCTCGCGCTACCAAACAAATTTACCAAATGACTTAAGCATACTAAAACTCAATATCCACACTTCATATCTTCCAGCTAGCACAACAAACAGTAAAATACTGAATTCAGGATGAAAGCACACGCTCCATACATCAATACATTTTACTTCGTAACCTAAAAGGTCAAAAATGCAGTGAGAGATGCAAGTTACCCTCCAAAGCCAATGTTAGTTGTCATTAAAGGTTTGAACATTAGGACTGGATTTTTCTGCAGAATGAAAGTTGATAAATTATTGATGAGTAAAACAAGGAGAGAGCAGAGGAAAGGCTTCATACAAAAAATCATGATGTTATAGCAACTGTGTGTTTAGCACATATAAGCACTCAGATCAACTTACCTGTGAGATGATGACTTTTGCAGAATTTGAAACAACCTGCAAAAATGGATACAGAAAATTCATATCTGCCAAAAAACAAAACATTGTATAGTGAGAGAACTTCAGTGATAGCTGTGATAGGGAAGGTTTACAGTGTGATATTTTACCTTTGAGTTTACCTGGTCATCAGTAAGGTGCCTTTTGCTTTTTGTCTAGATTTGCAAAGACAACAAATACAATCCCACTGTAGAAAACCTGTTTATTAGACAAATTATACACAGAAAGCTTTGCCACTTGTAACAGAGGCCCCGTTTTGTTCAGTTTTTGAATAATATGCAACACATACAACAAAATAGGCCTATATTAAATACTGTACATCATAAATTTTTGAAAATTATTCAATTAAATCCTGTAGTTATATGTATGAAATTAAAAATGTTATCAGATAGCGCAACAGCAAGTTTGTGCATGCGTTGTTTTTAATCAACTTGCCACTTTTTGTTATTTAGCCAGCAAATAATAAGACAAACTCAGGATGGCATGAGAAAAGTAAAGAATTTGTGTTTATGTTGACTGTGGGCAGGACAAGGGTAAACCATATGCATCAATGTGACTGCTAAACTCAACACTAAAGCGCATCATGATATACTCTTTTCTTTTTGTTAAACAAAAATAGCATCAGCATGTAAAATATACATTTTATAATGTCTCTTTCATTTATTCTAAATAAAACTTTTTAAATGTCTGTGTCCTATTTGTCATTCAATAGCCATACTGTCGCCTAATATAAGAAAAGGATGCCTAAGAATGCTTGCTTCAAAACACTGTGGCTTGACTGAGTTCTCTATGCACAAGATTTTGCGGTTTTAGTTCTTATAGATAACAAACTGAAAACTTGTCCTACACAACTAACATTATCAATTATTAATAATACAGTGTTAGTGAAAAACAGGTTTGTTCCATTTTACCATCCCAACCCTCAAATCCGCAAAATATCTTTGACTGATCTGAACGTACCATACCCCCGCACCTCAAAATGCACCTTAATGGTCTCATTTTATTTAATTGGCACTTAAAAAAGTAATATAAACATTACCCTTAACAATACATATATGAAATAGAAGTATATTTTGAACTCATCTTATAAAAGGCAGCCACTGGGTTCCGATGGCCATTGACTCGTTGTGACATTCCTGTGACCTGAAAGCACAACTGTGGATTTGCTGCCCCTAAATGTAAATGTTGAGAAATTTGGTTTGGGAGGTTACACCTAGCTTGTTGACATTTAAGGCCCATACTTAAGATGCTCCTGCAATGGCTTCTGGTCGTCTCCATTTCGCCACTTGAACCTGACAGTAAGTGACTGGTGACCTCAAACATGACATGACCATAGAGAATTTGCATTTATCTTCAAAACACCCAGGTCATGGCAGCACTAAAGTTAAGCAAAACAAAGAAAAACCAAAAGTAAAAAAAAAAATTGAATGACATTTATGCAAAACCAGAGACTACGTCACTCACTTAGCAGTTTTTTAAGTTTGCCGAGAAAAAATAAGAACAAGCAGACAGCTCAGAACAATGTTATTTTTTTGTACTTCCTGACCAAAACACATTCCACGCATTAAAATCTATTTTTTTTCAAAAGAAAAATTCAATAAAAGACAGAATAAGCATAAGCTTTTAGAAGTCTTTCCAGTTGTCTTTTATATTTCTTCTCTTTAGTTGTTTTTTTGTATCATCCCTTTTGAATATTCCTCTTGGAGTCCGATTAGAGGATCTCACCTTGACTTGAAAAGCAGATAGCACAATACAGGTGAGAAAAGAAAAGGTCAGATCTACATACAATCACTTACAGGTCTGTGGGCACTGGTACAGTGCAGTGGAATCGATAAAAAGTCTTTAATGTGCATCAAAGTGGTGAAGGTTTCAGACCGATGCACCAAAATGGCAGAACTAGTTTAAGAGTGATGCATCACACTGGTGATTCTGCAGTGTCAGACCGTTGCACTGTCATGGCATTTTAACAGTTTTAGACCGATGCACCGTCGCTGTGTCAGCATGTGTTCGGATGTCAAGTCTTAGGTCGAGTCAGGCCACTATGTTGACACCATCTTGGAAAAGATTACACTCAGAACCCGAGGTACTGGTGGAACAACACCAGAGAAGACGAGAAAACTGGAGTATGGACTCCCCCATAGTGAAAAGGCAGACAAAAGCCCAGAGAAGGGAAATCATCCAAGATTCACTCAGAGGAATGCCGTTTCAAAACTACAAGGGGCTGCTGTGTGTATTTCTAGGGCTACGGACAAAACTATGGGTGATATATACTTTCACAAAATAACTGCCCCATAATTGCTAGTTGGTTGTTGATGACCACCAGTCATTCACTGATGGCAGCCCCGGATCTCTTCCCTGTGGTTGGAGTCGTATAAACCAAACACTCCACGGGGGCGTCTGGACAGTAATAGGAGTCAGGTCATTATAGGAAATCTCCTTTGCGTTAGGCAGTCCTTACTTCATAAAACAAAATCAAAAAACAAGATCCCCTTTCACACGGATCCCCAAAAGTAATCCCCCAAACAATCACAACAACAACAACAATAAAGCAAAGATTACCCCCCCCCACCCTTCCCCTTTAGCACCCCACCACCATGGTTTGTAGGAGGATGAGGAAAGCCCAAACAGACCTCTACCTCCTTTGTCTTCTCTACATATGAAACAGAGAGATCTCTATGTACACAGAACTTTATTTTCAGACTATTTAGCTTAGCCATAATGTATTTGTGATACAACCCCATGACTAACTCTAACCACCTCTCCTCTTCCTGCTCTCTCTCTCTCTCTCTCAACCAACCATATCCATAGCAACTCCTCATATGGAGGTGCCCCTGTCTGGATCATTGCCATATCCAAAGTTGGGTCCTGGACCTGTAGGCTGGTAGGGGATGGAGGACATTGTTTTAAGGGGGCTGCGGAAGAAACCACCATTGGGGGCCCTCTGCCTGAAAGGGCCTACCCCGCCAGTCCGGTGGTCCTGGAGCCCGCCCCCACCACCACCGCTACCGAAACCAGCAGAAAATCCAGCGGCGGCTTTGGCAGAGAGGCTGCGGCTGAGGGTCTGGATCTGCTCCGGAATAAAGGTGGTGGTGGTGATGTGGGTGTTACGAAAATCACTGATCTGCTCAAGTGCCTGGCGTGCGGCAGGCAGCGCATCCATGTCAAGGGGGGTTAAATCGACGGATGAGGTGGAGAACTGCTTATGGGGGCTCTCATCCTCGGTGCACAGGCTGTTAACCCGGCGGTGTAGGTGCTCCAGGTCGATCTCCTTATCGTCCTGCAGGTGGGGAAGGGCATGAAAGAAGCAGGAAGGAAAAGAAGAAGCAGTGATGGCAAATGATGCGAGGGAGGAGAGGTTCATGGAAAGTGATGAAATTGGAAAGGGAATGAGATGGTAAGTAAGATATTGGCGAGGGAGAAAAGAAAACGGGACAGGAGAGTTCCAGGATCAGCGTTTAAGGAAGGGAGAAGGGAACAATGGGACAGAATGAATGATGAGAAAGAAGATGAGAGGGATAGAATAAGAAAAGAAAAGTGGGGCCGAGGACGGAAAGGAGGAGAACAGTAAAATGAAACAGGGAGCATATGTTTTGAAAACATATGAAACGGGTCGATAAGGATGGGTCGTATTCGGAATGTAATCCATCCAACCAATATAAACGAATAGTAAGAATAACAGTATAAGCAAGAGAGTGGTGTTGGCCAAGCAGGTGACATCATGAGGGAAAGACATTTGTTGCCAAACAAAAGTTTTGGCCCAATACAAAAAGGATTCAAGTTGAGGTAATTGCAGTAATTAAGACAGAGGATGAAAATGAGGTTGAAGTAAATTAAAAGTAATGAATGGATGTTTGGTGGGAGGGAAGCAAGGGATGTGACCGGAGGCAGGGAGAGTGAAAGGAGAGGAAGGGAAGGGAAAGATGGAGAGAGGAATAGAGAAGCACACTCTGAGCCATGGTCAGGATATTGAAAGAGAGAAACATAAGAACACTTCTACCAGGTCTTTAAGGGAGTGCAGATTATCTAGAACACACACAGAAAGCACTTAAATACACACTACAAAAACAACTTATACTATGGGAGGAAATCCAAATCATCAAAACCTTATGATATATTATACGCAACTGTATTGCATTCTGGCCATCGCTGCAAAAAAATTCACATTGAGATGAACGTCTCATTTTCAAGTGAATTTTTTTCCAGTCCGCAATACAATTAATCATAGCAATTATTTTTGGACCATGAAATTTAACTTAAACAAAACAAACTTAACCAGACCAGCTATAGACAAAATGCATACATTAACATCAACTTTAATTTGACTTCAATTCTAAAGTAAATGAAACTTATAATTATAAAGCATACACTCTATGACTTAATTCACATATGAGTAGCTTATCCACGTAGTCTAAAGGATGGTAACACTCAGTGAGAGGTGCGTCATGCGTTTACTGGATGGGGAGGGATGGACAGCAGCAGTGCAGGGGAGTTCAGTTTGCAGGGAATGGGGTGAGGATAACGTGGGGAATGGCTCGGATGAACAGTGTCAGAGGAGTTTCCAAAACGTTTACATTTTTCAACTGCAAACAAACGTGGCTCTGTACTTCTCTATGTTTTGTCAGGAGGCTGGGTGTGTTGAGGATTTCCGGAGGGTCTTAGAGGGGCAGCTGAGGTGGGTAGTGGGGGGGAGGGGGTGTCACATCACTGCTATTTCAGACTCCATGGTAGTATTGTTTTAGGTGAAGGCGAACAGGGCTTTGTGAGCTAAGGGGTCACATTAACATGGGGAACAGTAGATTCACTGACCGTGTCCTGGTGATTCTGGAGGGGGCTCTGGCCCACCAGTATGTGGCTCATGGACAGAGGGGACCAAATTCGGTTCCCCCCGGTTTCCATCTAAGGAAGGAGAGGACGTGGGGGCACCGATGTTTGTCGGGACACTGTCATACAAAATGTTTGAGGGATGGGATATTGAAGGGGGGGAGTTGGTAGAAAGTTAAATGAAGCTAAGGTGATAGAGAAGGGTGAATCACAGATCGGGCTGCTGTCTGTGAAAGCAGAATCATGGCTTGCTTTGGGGGAGTGATGGGGAGGATAATGGCAGGTTGTTGAGGAACAGTGTTTGGACCTGATTGCATCTGAATCACTGCAGTGATGCAGTGCAACGTTCTCTGTTTTAATGCACACTAAAGTGAAGTCAACAGCAAATAACCCCAGTGACTTTAACCCATACCAACATAAATAAAATATTGTATTGCAAAGGCATTATCTTGGAAAACAAAGCCACATCCAGACCATAAATTGGTCTTTTGGCTTCATTTGTAATATTTGGTTTCATGAAATCCTTTCTGTTAGATAAAATATCTCTTTGCAGGATTTTTCCTGCATATATTATTACACACAACTTGAAACTTTGACTTTGTCTGGTCAAAGACGATGCTCTATTTGCCTCTGCATAGAGAGGCAGCACCCTCTAATGGTAAAAAGGCATCGTTGCATGCATACTCAACTGGCAACTTGCCAGGCACTTGTGTTTCCCTCCCAGAGCTTTTGTCATACTGTGACACCAAAGTCTGACCCTCGCTCCCTCATGTAGATCATTTCTCTAATTCCATCACAATATTTATATCATGACATCGCCAATACCAGCTGCCTACACTACTGACCAATTACTCCGTTTTATCTTCTATTGTATGTATAACCTGGGGGTGGGTGGTGCGGTGGTGAAGGTGGTCATTCTCATTTTGGGGGTGAGCTCAGAAGGGTTGGTGGGTTCGTAGGAGTGCTGCACGATAAGGGCACAGGGAATGTCGCAGCATGCTGGGGGCTGGTAATGGGTGGCGCTGGGGGCCGTTGTGTTGCTGGTGCTGAGCGCCTGATTTTGGGTTTGACCACCCAAGACTAGAGGATGCTCATTGGGGCCGTGAGGGTTTGGATCAGCAGCCTGCCTGGCAGATGGGCCATCTGCCTGAGTCTGGTAAGAGTGTGTGACGGGAATGTGGATGTGTGTGTGTGTGTGTGTGTGTGTGAGAAAGAGAGAGGGGGATGAAAGAGAGATGTAGAGTAATCCATATTTGCACGGTTGTAGGAATGTGAGCGAGGAGATTAAAACAAGCCAAAGGTAAAAAAAAAAAAAAAAAAGCCAAATCGACACACAGGCAGACAAACGGAAGACAGGCAGAGACGGAAAGGGAATGAGTGACGGACGAGATCAGGCAGATGGATGTGTGGCAAAGAGGAGGAGAGAGAGAAGTCAATCAGAGAGACAGACGGGTGGGGGGTGAGTGAGAAGAAAGACATGGCAGTCAGTCAGCACACACAGTTAAGCAGGTCGTTCTGTGTTGTGTCCTCAGAGAGACATTCACAGAGTTGTTATATACCTGGAAAGGGGAGATGTTTAAATGGCATTTTGCACACCCCCCCCCCCCCTAAATGGCATTTTGTCCCCCCCCCCCCCCCCGCCCACTACAACACAGTGTACTTATCTACAAAAACAAAACATGAGACAAAACATGAGCGCTTTGAGCCACAGTGACACAAATCATTATGCAGAGTTAGCGCGAGGAGGCAGGCAATTCCCATCCAAATCCTAACAAGTCAGAGATAAGTGTTTTAGGTGTATCAAAGCACCCGATACACAAGGAAGTGCCCGCTCTTCTCATGCCAAATCTACGATTACTGTATGAATTATCAGACACGGTCAAAACCACAGATACACTATCACCACTATGGAAGAGTTCTGACAATGACAGTTATAGTTTAGTTTGATCTCATGCACCGATAAATGTAATTTCAGGCCAATGGCAGAACTCTTTCATACAAAGCCCCAGTAGAACATATTTAGGCCACCCCCCTACCCACCCCCCAAAAGCATTTCGGCTGAATCTGCTATGAATGCACTGGGATATTCTGACAACCTGTGAAAAGCTTGTAAAAAGAATCAAGATGTCAAAAAAATGTAACTCTGAGTTGTTAAGAGCAACTTGGCCCATATACACAATGCCATTATTAATAACATACCAACACACTCCAGCCAAAACAGGTTCAGCAGCTCAAGTAGACAAAAATGTGTCCTTATGTGATACCAGAATGGGAGAGTGTAACACACTGTGGTGCAGAGTAGTAAAAATTACTCAGAGTAGTTTGTGTATCAAAATTCCCAAAACAGTAAGGGATGACTGGCGGTAAGACAATTGAAACAATCCCATTTTATTTCCTGTACATATCCTGGTTAAATGTGCTCTGTCATGGTACGGTTCTGGGGATAACTGATCTACACCAGTCAGCTCTAAACAAGTGTTGATGTTTAAGCTTGTGGGTGTTAAAGCTGCATAAGCAAACTATTAAGATCAAGATCGAGAAGCAGGCCCATCGATTATAATGTCAGCCAGTCCCGCTGCATGCTGCACAGAGGCACAACACACACACACACACACACACACACACAAACACTGACAGATAACTCACAGTCGAAAACAGTTCACAGATCATTACGGCATGGAGGTAAAGGCACGTAAAGACAGTATGCACAGTATGTTTTATTCATGTTTTAGTATGTATGAGAAACAAACACAAATAGTATGTATGTGGCAGGTGGGGGGTGGGGGGGGGGGGGGGACGTGTTGGCCACACACAGCTTAATGGGCGAACACGGTCACCATTAATGTCAATGTTTGCGAAGTTTACAGTGAAGATGTTATGTATGCGTCAGTGTGGGTAAGATAACATGATATTGTTGGCGGCTGGTGGGGGCAGGGACGCACACGAATGGGAAAATGGTTGTGCATCTGGCTTTAATGGATGTCATGGTATGACATATCTGAATCAACGTGTGAGCATTTGTTATATTGACACAAGCCTGACATGACAATAGAGGCGAGTTACATGACGATGTGTGCACATGCATGAGAGACAGTAAGCTCATTAGTATGTGCGTTACTGTAAGACGGGCCTTTTGATGTTCTGACTGTAAACTATATTATTAAATTATAAATGATTTCTGGTTTGTGTGTTTTTTTTTCTATGGAAAGTCCTTTAATGCATGGGATTAAGGAACTGGACATGTGTTCCCTTTAATAACTTTCGGTGAGATGACATTAAACACACCAAACACTAAACTGGTCACAACTACGCTCAACTTGTACAGAGCTAAAGAGTTTTCCCCAGTCGATAAAATGCAACATATGCAATTATCTTATTAGCTGCTCTGAAGATAAATTAGATGTGTCTTCCTTCATCCAGCCAGACAAGGAGCAGTGAATGCAACTTCACTCTGTTCTGCTCTGTCCTCAGAAAAACATAATATCTCAGAATCCAAAGTAAAATCTGACTAATGCTAATCCTTTAAAGTTCCTGTGCCCTTCAGTTTGTCAATAACAATATATCGGACCACATCTGAGGGGCAGAACATTTATTTCACCACAAAGGTCGAGTGGGAAACGAGACAGAATACTAAGAGATGATGACAGCTGTGGAGAAATAAAACAGCAGATATCCTCAAGTATACGCATGCCAATCACAGACTGAAGTAAATATGAAAAAGAGGATGAGTGGATAAGTGTGGATGCGGGGGCTTTCAGATGCTATCCACTGATCCAACAAGCACTTTGTTTGAAGGCTCCCGACCCCCGTATGTTCAGCGGTTACTCTGAACACCCCTTGAGCCAAACCAGCATCAACTGATAGGTCAATGCTTCGACAAAGTGAAGGATAAATGTCAGAGGTCAACCTTCAAAACAATCATGGCTGAGTGAGCCAACTTCAGTTTCACCATGGAAGCACTGACTGCACTCCGATAATCAACACTTTTAGTGTTAGCTTATCTTGGACATTCCGTTGCCCTGCTCCTGCTGCTGCTGTTTCAGTTTCTGATTGTGCTTTTACATATAACCTCCGTCTTTCCTTAAATGTTGCAAATAATTATAATAATGGGAAATTACATAACAAGTATTAGTATTTTCCCACAGTGACACTATATTTCATTGATATCACAGACTAAGTGTCTCTTTAAGTATCACACGTCCTTGTCATTCATCATGAAATGTCAATATTTGATATGAAGAGGATCCAAGTGTGGTTTATAAATCAATAATAATGATTTCTTCTGCTTGCCTGTGCCCTTGGACAAAGTCCACAGCGTGTGCTATAGGCAGGAATAACAGAACATTATTGTCATCATAACAGTATTGCAGTTATGGCTTATAGTTATTGTTTAGATTTAGGGAAAGGCTGTGGTTTGGGTTTACATTAGGGAAGAACTTTCTTAAAGTTGCAGTATTGGCTGCAACAATAAACAGGCAATCCAGCTGTGGAATCGTAACGGATAAAAGAAACAGTACCAACCAGGAAACACCTGTCTACCATCTAACATGGAACAGGTCTGTTTTGTAATGAGCTACTTGCACAGATGACCTACGGGGTCATTTGTTTTTTTTCCCCCTACCCTAAATCTTCCGTGTCGATGACTGCCTCGTGCCTTCAATAACTTTGAACGAGATCAACAAAGAAAATCAAAGACTATTACCGTTTCGATCCCTACTGTCTCCTATTCACTGATGAGACTCCACTTGTGCGCTCACCGAGGGGTTGATTCCACTGGCTGCTCTTAGTGTCTAATGAACACAGCAGGGGGCGGTATGTTGCAGCCGAACCACACTGAGCTTAACATGACTTTGGATTCAGCTGAAGGGTCGGCGTCTTTGTGGTTGCTCAGCGGTGGACAAAACTACTGGTCTGAATGACAGATTAAAGCTGGTAACTGAGCAGGGGGGCGGAGGTGTGTGTGTGTGTGGGGGGGGGATGTGGGTTTTGTGTCTAATCTTGGTAAATTTAGTTTAAATAGACAGCAGTCAACCTGCTGTTGAATATGTTGTTCTACTCTTATTACAGCGTGTAGTCAATTTAATGGCACATCGTGCCAGATGCAGTGGGAAACGGGCACATGGTGAAATGACTGTGACAGGAGTCTGCAAGTGAGTTTACACTGCTTCGTTCATCTCTTCACAGAAGCACACAAATCCTCTCAAAGGATTAGTAAGTCTACCCTGTAACTGATTTAGTTTCCGAAGAGGGAAGATAAACGTGCACGGCACGCCAGTTAAATCAAACCGTTAAAAAAAAGATCAATGAAGAAATGGCCCAAAGGAAATGCGATAAATACGACTAATCACTTGCCACCGTTGATCAATAGCAATAAAATGCAGGTGGCACATTGGTCTATAGTAAACAATGCCGTATGGGACCTTACTGTTAGTTACTATAAATTATTTTCACAGGATTAGCATCATCAGTCAATGTCACTGATTGGACACTACCTCATCCTGGCTTTTGTCGCAATTATCTCATTTTTGTCATCTTCTCTAATTTTTTTACAGAAAGTTAACTGATAATGATAAGGAAACTTTTTTCCCCTGGTCATTATCTACAAGGTTACCGGAACCTGACTTTAACAGATGGCTTCCTCAAAAGGGAATAAGAATTTGTTTGAAGCTGAAGTAATTCACCTGATGGAAAAATAAAAGTCATCTGTGCTCCTTTATGCCTCAGCCTAATTTGGTTCCAGCACAGAAACAATTAAGTCTAATCCAAACATTATTTCAAGCATATCATTTCTTTCACTTCATCAGGGGCATGTTTTGCATACCTGACTTGCCACCCTTTGTCGCAGTTTTAAATGTATGTTATGTACTTTTCACGCTCTCCCTCTGTGTATTGGTAAGCATGGATTTGAAAAGCGGGGCTGAGGTTTAGCAGTGGAATTGGAAGCTGATTTAAACCCTGGTCAAATCCCTTGAAGAATAAAAACGCGCCAGATATGGGGAGGTGGCAGTGATGCGACCACTGTGTAATGTTTTGGTGAAAATGACCGGAGCTTGTGCAATTAGTGCGAATCAATAGAAAAATACGAGAAAAAAAAATAAGAAAAATAAACAGCTGCCTCATCATGACAGACGGCAGGGTCTGTACCAGGATAACATGTTACCACAGTCACCCTAATTGGCCCAAATGGCAGCCCTGCTGAGGTGATCGACCACACATAGGCCAGTCGGATACATCACAGGGTGCGGCTGCTAATTTATGAGGTGGAGTGTTGCCACTGTTTGGGAGAGTGCGCTTGTATAAATAGTCTTGTTTAATACCGTGAGTCATGTTGCCGTGCTATACAAGGCATACTGCGGCATTCCAACCCACCCGCAGGCTGTTCTTTTATTCTAATTGTAACATTGCCAGTGTCCTCTTTCCCCCCCAAACACAGATAATTGACTGTTTACCCTGTTGACACTAACACATCTGGCCAGCTAGAAATTAACCAACAAGATCTAAACAGCACTAATGAAACATAAACTTCTTTTTATGATTTTGCAAAAAAAGATTTTGCCGGGCATCAGCATTAGCAGATTACTGAATACATTATAGAGCAAATACTTATTTTAAACGAGTAAATGTAAATGCATAAAGCCTGTGTTATTTTGCTTTGTCAGCATGTGAGTAAATGGGATTTTAGTACGAGTACGACGTACGGCTAGATGTCAGCGGCGAAGAAAACATCGCCACATAATCATCTTCATGCCTTACCTCACCTCTCTCAGTGTGTAATTGTGTAATGTTATTACACTTATTGTGGATATGTGTCACCCTGGCGTTCTACAATTACATGATATGACTTACATCATATCGTATTTGGCATAGGCGTAATTGGCAGTACTTGAGATAAACTAATGAGGTCTAAGAAGGAACAAAACAACGAGCGAAAACCCTCTTCAATTAAATTAAGTTAAATTGGCTGCTTAATTCCGTTTACACTATTCAATTTGATTTTGGCTGAGCGCGTCGCCGTGCGTAATCATTTTTTATAATTCGACAATAACTTTAATGAGGCAAACAGTGAGAAGAATAACATGACAGGATGCTTTAGAGGCTGTCAGTCCTATTAAGAGCATGGTTATGGGTGAGAGAGGGGACATGAATCGAGTGCCCTCTGTGTGACCTTTCCTTTTTTTTCCCTTCCTGTACACATGTGACCACTCTCGCTTTCTATATACAACACTATACCCAGTTACAACAAGGAAGAGTTCATATAACACCTGCGTGATTGTTTATGAAGGAATCTGCAAAAGCCCTTCAACAGGTAAAGCTGATCAGGACAGGACTGCTGAACCTGCTGGTGTGTGGGCCTGGTTCAGTGGAAGCAACACTGTCAGTGTCACAACTCCTTCACAAACACTGGCTCTGTTCACATTTTTAGTCTGACTGCATCCTGAGTGTGTTTATTTTTACAGCTTTGCGCCAAAGGCCACTAAGTCGAGCCCATCACCTCCGTCTCCCCTGTGCCACAGCTCAGATTAAAACTAAACCTATGATCCATTACTCCACAGTCTGTCCACTTTATGTGAAATTTTTTCGCTTCTCTTAATCCATCTTTACTCCCTTTCTACCTTCAGAGAGGTGAGCTGGGATTTGTAGCAGGCCCTACACCCCTGTCTGTAACTTCATTTCTGCTTTCACTGCCCCATCCATCTCCATACCTCCTTGGAGGGGACCCTGGATCCCTTCCTGCGTGACCACCAGCTTTCCACCATTGCGATGAGGCAGGAGAGGACCACGCCGGCTGCCAGGACACAGAAAACCCCCGCGAAGCTGTGGATGTCCAGGGCATTGCCATGCTGTCGTGTCTGGACCGAGCCGTAGAGGTCACAGGGGCTGTCCTTGGGCCACCACTTGAGCTTCAGTATGTCCATGTCCCCGTTTTGCTGGAGCTCCAAGATTCTAGGACACAGGCAAGAAACACAGGCACATGTCAGCACAGAGCACAGCACTTAGGCAAATGCAAGATGGCGACACGTACAGAGGTAAACGTGTATAGAAAGGCAGGGACGTGCAACCGCCAAACAATCACAGAGAGTTTGAAATATTCACATAAGACTGCAGTTGCTATAACCCCACTCTTCCACTTGAGGGCAGTGTTTGCCCACTTGCGGGTAACGGCTCCCTGATTCCCAAGAACCATATTGGGCCAACGCACTCGTTATGGCTAACATTAATATGTTTTGCAGCACAGCACAAGTATACCGCCACAATGTCATTACGCAGCCGAGCTCCAGTCCCACGATTGATGGCTTCAGAGAGGATACAGCTCAGAGGTTGATGGGGTCCCTCTGCTTGCCTTCAGATTGCTGTTTGACTGAGTCGTTTGTTTTGGTTTGGGGGGGGGGGGGAAGAGTCGCAGACAGACAGACATACACACACACACACACACATGTCCCCGTTTTGCTGGAGCTCCAAGATTCTAGGACATAGGCAAGAAACACAGGCACATGTCAGCGCAGAGCACAGCACTTAGGCAAATGCAAGATGGCGACACATACAGAGGTAAACGTGTATAGAAAGGCAGGGACGTGCAACCGCCAAACAATCACAGAGAGTTTGAAATATTCACATAAGACTGCAGTTGCTATAACCCCACTCTTCCACTTGAGGGCAGTGTTTGCCCACTTGCGGGTAACGGCTCCCTGATTCCCAAGAACCATATTGGGCCAACGCACTCGTTATGGCTAACATTAATATGTTTTGCAGCACAGCACAAGTATACCGCCACAATGTCATTACGCAGCCGAGCTCCAGTCCCACGATTGATGGCTTCAGAGAGGATACAGCTCAGAGGTTGATGGGGTCCCTCTGCTTGGCTTCAGATTGCTGTTTGACTGAGTCGTTTGTTTTGGTTTGGGGGGGGGGGAAGAGTCGCAGACAGACAGACATACACACACACACACACACACACACACACACACATAGTCAGGAGCATAGAGTTTCCGTTAGCATTCAGCTGGATGTTCGACAGACAATCTGCCATAGTGGGCAGAGCGGCACAGGGGGGAAGCAGAAACAAGGAGGAACAAGGCAATCTTTATTTACCTGCCTACACACATACTAAAATAGAAAAGAATAGATCAATAATGAAATAATAATCTAAGCCAGCACACTGATTGACACCAACAGGGCCGATACACATTCAGGAACAGACACAATTAAAAATCCAGTCCCAGGCAAACTTTGACATTATTCCGACATGTGTAAATCGAGACAGATGTTTGCAGTTGTACAGAACTTCCTGGGGGCAAACACCTCCTGCAATTTCAGTGACAACACACCGACACAAATGACAGTGCCCATCTCTCATCTTCCTTTCAGCGTCAGACCGAGTACGGCAAATGGAGTCAAATCAATCAGGAAATGCAAATGAGTCCCACAGACAGTTTACAGAATTAATTGAATCCACAACAGTCAGAAAAAAAACACACGTCTCATTTCAATGTAAATCAGCTAAACAGGCTCAGCATGTTGTTGTACAACCACGTCGCTCTCATTTAGGGACATTCTCTCATCACTTCCTGGGCTTGACTGAGCTTTTGGGACTTGGAACCAACATGGTAAAACGCCACTGGTGGTTGTAACTGATGGATGGATAGATGAAGAGAAGAGAAGAGAAGAGAAGAGAAGAGAAGAGAAGAGAAGAGAAGAGAAGAGAAGAGAAGAGAAGAGAAGAGAAGAGAAGAGAAGAGAAGAGTCACTCATGTGAGATCAGGTCTTGATCGTGGGACTCTTTGGCTCACATCAGTAAAGATTAGATAAGACGATGTGCAACATTGGCTCAAAACAAATCCAATCGATCTGACAGACACTGATTGATTACCAGCGTACTGCATGTCATGTTCAGCTGTGGCAGTAATAGGCAGCTATATGCACTGCCGGCGTTACTGCTGCCACCTATATGAGGTAGTCCTTGTGTGTCTGTTCCACCATGCACATCAATCCCACCTCTGTTCTCCTTTAGAAGTGCAGTGGGCTGAGCCACTCAGTTACCTCTGGGCTGTGATGTTGCAACAGGACTTTTGCCTCTGACACTGATTCATACTTGACCACTCCTTGCACCACCCTCTGAGAGTGGGCACGGTGACCGCTTGAGTAGCAACAGTACAACAATATACACGTTCACTGTTGACATGTATGCTGAAATGGCTGAGTTTAGGCTCTTGACTAATTTTGATCGCACAAAAGCATCCTTAAAGAAATGCAAAAAAGAGAAGCGATGCGTCTTTCATACAGTAGGCTACTGACCTTTTTATCTATCCCTCTGACAACTGAGGCTTCATACACACGACGGACACACACACACACACACACACACACACACACACACACTGGCCTGCGTTCTGACAGACAGCCTCAGAGAAAGACGGATTACACACAGGCTAATGAGAAGGAATAAGAGCGATCCCACCTATCAAAGAAGCCAAGCAATGTTTTCTCCAACTATTTCATCATTCCTTGCTCAGCCAGCTTCTCATCTGAGTCAGTGTCTGTCAAAGGAAGAGGCATGCTTTAATTTTGGAGATGCCTTCTTGTCATCTCTGACTCATGAGACGGCTGTCTCATGAGTGCAGCAGAATCCCGTGTCACACAGGTTTTTGTGTGGCCTTTGAGGATATGTGGATATGTGCATTGGTTCAAATCAGCCTTAGCACCTGTGAACGCAATCACTATGGACAGTAGATGTATTTGTCATTAAATACTGCAAAATATGTTTATTGTTGACCTTGAAAAACAATGGAAACTGGTAAGGAACTTTTTTTAAATCTTTTTTATCATATTGTGATGGCACCAAGTTTCAAATACAAAATATTTAATGGAAAAGCCATAATAATTTTAAATATAATTTTATGATTTATTCTTAATGAATTCTATTCTATATGTCCCAATGTGAAGAGTCACTAAATGCCATATCAGCATTTTCTTTTGATGATCCACATTTTGGAACTGCAGACAATCAGGAGGATGAACTAAGAGGTCAAAGATCAAACAAATCAAAACAGGAAGTCCTTCCAAAAACAGATTTTCATAGTCAAAATCCTTGGGATGTGACAACATTAAACTTTGAGGGAAGACAGAGCGCAACAGATTTGTGATTCACGACTACAGGGGAGAGCTTTCTCTCTCCCCTGTATTACAACCTGCTCATGGAGCTCATCATCTATCATTCTGCAGTAATTGGCCTGATCAGAGTTATGCAAAGGCGTCTTCCTGATAGGCCACTGAATCAAGCCCCAACACTGCCATGCACTCATAGGAAAGTGCACGCACGCGTACATAAACTAACACTACAGTCATCGAGTTTAAACTGCCATTATCCTGGCCGCGCTGCACAAAAGTACAATGATTCACATCTGTAATTGTAGATTATTTGCTGTTAAAAAACACAACAACAAACTCGTACATGAAATATGATTTTACCAGGGCAATGTTTGTTCTGATGTTGTCAGACTGGTCCTTTATAGAACCCCTGTATGATTCCACAAATATGTCACTGTCACTGACAGGCCTAGAAGATTTCTTTGTTGACTCAAGGCTTTATGGGGAAAAAAAGTCAGCAGAGTGACGTTCAATTTTAAACACTGGAACGCAGTCATCACTGTGCTTCATTTATCTCTATCCAGTGGTTGACAGGCAGGATGAAAGGCTACTGTTAGCTGCCTGACAAAAACATGGGTTGAGTCAAAGGTTTCCCACAGTACACCATCCGTCTGGATCTCTAATTTGCTCGATGCAGTCTAACCAAAGAAAAAAAAGATACTTGTTATCCTCGACAAAACAAAATAAATTTGCCTGCGCACAAATATGTGCAAAAATCACAAAACTGTTTGTGAATGCAGTCAAAGACTGTACATGAATTTCAAATACAGTCCAATTTAAATGCACTGTTTGTTCAGAAACAATGACAGGCTGACATAATGGGAGCTGGGAGCAGCTAATTAAAGTTGACATGTATGTGTGTGTGTGTGTGTGTGTGCGTGTGTGTGTGTGTGTGTGTGTGTGTGTGTGTGTGTGTGTGTGTGTGCATGAGATGGTCTTTGTGAGATCATATAAAATATCCTTGACAATACATGTGGTTTGATGATGAAGTCGATGAGAAAGCACAGGAGTAGTAATTAATGTGTGTACACATACACACACACAATATATATATATATATGTATATATATATATATACTGTATATATATTTTGTGTGTGTGTGTGTGTATATTCTAATCCAGAAATCTATGTCTCTCTCTGTCCTTCGATTTTCTCAACAACTCGACAACAGCTTATCTGATCGACTTCAACCTTGGCATGTGTACTTCCAAGGACCCCAGGAAGTTTGCATGAGCAGTTGTTGTTGAGACATTGTTGAGACGTCAGCCTATGATCCTCAGTGATTTCCATTAGATCACAATGTCACTTTATGTGATGTTATTGTGAGACTACTCATTATCCACGCTTTGTAACGATGCCACTCACCGATACTTTGAACATGCAAAAATGTATCACCTGATAAAATAAATGGATCATTGTCAATTAAAAGGTGATATATATATGTGGAGATTCAATCGTCAGTGTCAGCTGAATGCATGAGGTACACAACTTGTGTTTAGGTGAAATGTAATCAAAGAACAAGGGTTAATTTGAGTGCGTCTGAGAGTCTTTTATGACCCTTTAGTGAAACAGCTGTCCTTTATGTGCAAATACAGCATAGACACACAAGTGTGTGTGTGTGTGTGTGTGTGTGTTTCCCCTTTGTATTTGCATTTTACTATATAGCATACGTGTATATGTGTATAATCCACACACGTGTGCATCTTTGTGTGTCTGTTAGTGTATCAGTGAAAGAGCCGGGCTCCTGTGAGATGCATTAACGCTGTGTGTGTAATGAGTTATCACCTTGCTTTAAGATCGTTGACTTTGACTGGGGAGCTCTATAATGACTTTAACACTCCCACTGGCTGTTAAAGCAAATGAGCAAAGGCTGCCAGTGTTGTGAGGGGCAACTGTGGTGTGCCACTGTGTGCGTGTTTGTCTGTGTGACAGTGTGAGTGTGTGTGTGTGTGCGTGTGTGTGTGTGTGCGCTCTGTCTCTGCCTCCCTGCTCCCACTGCAGTGGCTGCTACTGCATGGACTTGATGTTGCTATGGCAACTCTAAGGCAGCAGCCTTGATTGTGGGATGATCACACATTATTAGTTGATTCGAGCTTGAAACAAAGAACAGTGCGGCGATTTGGATACGAGGAAGACTCAAATGCATGATGCTAAAAACAACCCTGACAAGTGTAGACACGTGTAAACACGTGGGACCAAGTGCATAAACACAAATGAAGAGTAATGTTGCAACCGTATGCAGGCTCTTGTGGACGTAGATGTTGTTTAACTGTGTTTGACTTGATCAAAGTTTTGTATGTTTCTTTCTGAGTATAATTGTATATCAGCTCAAAAAAAAAAAATCATGTTTAAATACGATTAACCTAAAAATTGAGCATTTAGGGCTTCTGACTTTGCTTGACAGCAAACGACACACCCACTGGTGCGCCGATGGGAGTTGGATGACAACTGCATCAGTCTGAAACAGTCTCGCTTTGAGCCAGCAGTGGGATAGGGCCATTGATCATTTGCACAAACGCTCCTCTCCTCTGAAGAATTGTACAATTTTGAGTTGGATACACTGAAAAGTGGATGTTGCAGTGAGGCGAGAGTTGTGGGAGAAGTTAACGACAGTGGGAGGAGAGATGTGAGTGTGTTGATGAACAGGGAAAAGTGGAAGATTGAGTGAGGAAATAATAGGCGGCACAAAAAAAAATGAATGTGAAATAAATTGAGCAGAGAGTGGGTAGAGGACCGCTGACTGTCTGATTCATAAGCACATCATTGGACTGACTTTTCATTTAAGATAAGATAAGATGAGATAAGATGAGATAAGATAAGATAAGATAAGATAAGATAAGATAAGATAAGATAAGATAAGATAAGATAAGATAAGATAAGATGAAAGCAATGCATAAATACTTGTGTTATATCAACAAAAAGAAACATTAAGCTTTAGTAGGACAGCGCACACAAAACCATAGTTAACCACTGAAATTACAAGGACAGATTGATTGCACAAACAAATGGGCATTGCACAGCTGAATGGCATATTATCACCATGTCCCTGAATAATTACAAGTTATGAATTTAAACCCCATTACTTCCATTGTACAAGCACAAACTACAAGCTTGAGCCGGGTGAACTTTCCAACTCACCCCATTTCCCTTTGACAAACACGGTCTGTAATTGTTGCATCCCCCCTGAAATTAGAGCCTGACATACTCTTTCTTTTGCTGGACAAATTATGACACGGTTCGGAGATGCGGGAAAGCGCATGTATTCCGTGCTCCATCGAGCACAGGGAAGTGAAGAGAAAAAGCAAACTCATGGGAAGGATCTTGCGCCGCGTACCTCAGAGTCTGGAGCTTAGATTGTCTGAGGGTAAATGCACAGATGTCCGGCAGACCACAGGTACACACAGGAAACAAACACAGAGCAAACAAGCAGGACCAGTGTCCCAACACTGTGAGGCGCCGGTGTTCATCACTGAGCCGCTATGTTGCCTGACCTGAACCTGAAGGAATGGGTTCAGCAAAGTTATTTACCCATGAGTCTTTAGTCTGTCAAAGTAATGTTTGCATAGCACACTTATCCCACTTAGCATTAGCGGGGTCCAATGTCATACACTATGTCAACAAAGTTTTAAATTAAGCATCATTAAACACGAGTGCGTGGGTGAACTGGAAGTGATTATCAGGCTGAAGTATAATGAGCAACACAAAGAAGTCACACTTCTATCGACCTTCATAAAGCCATCAAATGTAAGATAGTGACGGGGGGGCGGTGGTGAGCGTTGCCATTATGAATTGTGATAAACATTTAATGACTGTGCCAAGCATGTGGTCATAGTTTGACTGTGATAGATTGGTTGTTTCTGACAGCTTTAGAGGAGGACAGCTGGACATTAAATCGATCTGTTGTCATTTGGAACAATGTCCCTGTGTAAAAACAGACGAGTAAAAGCCAGGATGCACCACGCTCTTGATCTCTTCTGTGGTTCAGGGAATCAAGTCCTCCTCACCCCCCACCACCCCAGAAGAGAAAGTTAAATCCAATATACCTAACCCAACTCTGCATCGATTTACTAAAAATGTCATGGAAAAGTTCCCCGTGACCCAAAAAGTAAACTGACCTTCTTAATAAAATAGCTCAGAGGTGATAAACGTCTATGGGAATTAACACCTTTTCTTTAAAATGTGAGACTAAGGGTGTTTTCACACTTGGTCCCTTTTAAGTGTTCACATTGCAAGTGCCTTTCAAAGAGGACCGGGTTCTCTTTCTGGTTTGGTTCAGCTTTGATGGGGCCTCAGTCTTCTTTCTGTTCACACTAGGTCCTAGAGCTATCAGACCATCTCTTTACTGGAGTGCATTCTGGCTGTAATTTCCCAATTTGGTTATCTATCTATCTATCTATCTATCTATCTATCTATCTATCTATCTATCTATCTATCTATCTATCTATCTATCTATCTATCTATCTATCTATCTATCTATCTATCTATCTATCTATCTATCTATCTATCTATCTATCTATCTATCTATCTATCTATCTATCTATCTATCTATCTATCTATCTATCTATCTATCTATCTATCTATCTATCTATCTATCTATCTATCTATCTATTTCACTTGGAACAAAATGGCTGCTGCTGCTGTACTTGCTATCCTGTGTTTTCTGATTAAATTAGCCAAATAAAAATAGGGAAAATAAAGTTATTCAGATTACATATGAACACAAAAAGAGATTGAAGAGACTACAAAGAAGACAGTTCCTTGTTGTTGGCTCTCTCGCGTTGAGTTTTCCCAGCTGCAGTCACGTGACCTATCTACGGCAAGCGAAGAAGGTTACAATACAATGCAAAAAGGTGAAGCGCACAGCAAGCAGATTAAGCGAACCTCAAGAGGTGGTCTGAGTACGGTTCGATTCAGGGGTGTTTTTAGGGGGTCTGAGTATGGTTTTGTGTTCACACCTGGCAGAAAACATGCTGAGTCATCATTTGAGTTTGTTTAGAGGGCTGAAACGGACCAAGTGTGAAAACACCCTTATACTCAGGGACGCTGCCAGGAGTATAAATACTCTATTTCTTGGAATCGTCCTAATTTTCCTCCCCTGTATGGCGCCCCTGCAGGGGGTCAGCCACGACTTATACCTATGCGCACATAGCTTTGAGAGAAGAACAAATTTTGAACCATTTTAATGGTCTTAAGTGACTGAAAGCACATTAAATTGTTGCCTGAGTCTTTTCACTCTGCTGTAATTGTGTCTTTTTTCTTTTTCCCGCCTTGCCAGTGGTGAGCCAGAGCAGAAATGGGAGTTTTTAGTCATACTATGAAATAGAAAAGGTCAAGTCAATAAATATATAATTACGGTGGTGAAAGAGAAAAGGGTAAGAAAAAGGACCAACACTCAAGTCAACATGTCCCCTGTTCCACAAGGCCCTAAAAGAAAATAGTAACTGACGGTAAAAGTGAATTGGTCACTGAGGATTCTGAACGAAGTCAGTCTTTTCACAGTAAAATGTGTTTTTTTTTTCTATCAAGGCTCCAATCGTTGAGTTGTGATAGTCGTATCACAGACAGCCATGAAAGAAAGTGTTTTTATTTGAGCAGCAAGATTTATTTATTTTCTAAAAATACTAAACAGAAAATAATCCCAATGAAAAAGTTGGACTCACATGACACCTTCTTCTTAAAAAAAAATTACTACTTATTTAAGTAATTAAAAAAGCTGTCCACTTACAGCCTGATGGATTTGCACCATATTTGTTGCATACGTTGTCATTCCTTCTGTAGGTTTGTGTTTGTGTTGTAGACATGACAACTATACCGAGCTGTGATATGTAAGTGACAGTAACCAGACCTCACCAAACAGACCAACAACATTTTAACATTTAAAAGAACTGGGAATTGACACCCACACTCTGATTACAATTAGAGGTACAATTAGAGAAAGTTGTTATTGAAAGACTTATTTTGTCTGAAGCACATTTCCATGCTGACAGCTGTGACAGAGCGCTGGCAGTGCAATACCAGGTATTATACTCTGAGCCCACGTCTGCAGCCTCTGTTTACAGGCCCTCTGCTCAGACTCAAATGCAAGATTTACACAGACAGTTTTAAAAGCCACTTATATGTGTCCTTCACTGGTGCAGTTTAGTTTATCTCACTCCGACACATTTCCAAAGAAAAACTTTGCTGCTCGACTCAATGAATTTCGCTCCAAGGTTCACAGTAATCAAACTTTCACAAGTCTCTTCGTCAGGAGGGGGTTTTTCTTTGGAACCGCGGCAGACAATTTTATCGTCGTGAGAGTTGCTGATGTTCGGAGCGTGATAGGATAGAGATAGAATGAAAAAAAAATATTTTTGAAGAGTCACATATAATTGACTTTGAGTTTGCTGTGACTTTAAAAACGTTGAAGTCCCTCATAAACCCTTAATTCATTTGCAGAGGGAATCAGATCAGCTGATGGCTGCTACAAACCATGTCGGGAAATGATAAGCCATTAACTAACAGGCTAATGTCATTTCCAAATACGTTTTTGACAGCAGCGATGAACTGCCACTGTTTTATACACCATTTGGACCCTCAAGCATAACACCGCACTACAAACGGTCCCCACAGAAACACACTGTGCCTTGGCTCTGCTTTAGAAAGCAACTAATGAACACTCGGCTGCAGTCGGGTGATAAAACAACATCATGAATGCATCTTTGCATGAGCAGCAGGATCATAATCAAATCTATATCACTATTACAGGAGGTCTGGAATCATACAAAACACATGTGTGCCTCCATTGAAAAGCAGGAACTTTATGAAAACAACACCCTGACAGCAGCATATCATTAATTTATCTGATGAGCTTATTCCTTTTTTTTTTATATATTGACCATATCACAGATCATTTCAAGATTTATACTCTAATCCACAGCCAAACCATAATACCACACAAAGAAGTACCTGATATGTGATATGTGATGAACCTGTAAATTGTAATAACGTTCAGTATGCACAATGCAGTGTCTGAACCACAGCTTCTCATCTTAGATTGCATCAACTTCAAGATGTTCATATGCACGCACAGACAAAAATAATTAATGCTTGTGAGATACTTTTTTTCCACATCGTTGCCCCTTTAGTACTAAAAAACGGCTTGTGAGTAGCTGGCCATTTAAATTCGATCTTTATCTGGTGTAATCTTACATGTTTGTGTTCTCTTTGCATTTCCCCCCCTCTTTTCTATTTGTTATCATTCAATTTTATTCACAGCGGACATTTCATTGAGATCAGAATCTGTTATGAAAACAAATGATGGATGAGAAACTCATCTCTAGTTTAGAAGGAGTTCCTCATTACAACAGTCTGCATTTGGATAAATTAAAACTTAAACTTTTTCGTACTATCAAAATATTTAAAAAAATATTTCCAGAAACAAATACAACTACAAATTTAATTCACAATTTAATCACGACTATTAAATCTGATTATGTTCTGCTCAGATGCAGTGGTAGTTGATTGAGTTACTGGGGAGGAAAAAAAATCAAGCCAGTAAATTACTATTATATTTGGAACAAACGGCTGTGGACCAGTAGACACATATTCAATTGAAAGATGCATCAACAAGTCACCATACTTGTTATGACCAGCTCACCAAAGATAATCAAGCAGAACAAAACATTTCTTTCTATGATGTCAAGCCATGAACTGCTAATATAATTCCTGCTGAACCTCGACTTCGTGCTTCACTGCTTTATTAATCTGTATAATATGAAATGTCAGGTTGACGCACATAAAAATCACAACAAGGAAAAACAAAACAATTAGAAATGTATGACAGTTTATTCTCCTGATAATAATTCTCTCTATCGCTGCGGGAACCTCGGAGACTTGTGTCAGTAAACTGTTTGAAACTGTCTTCCCCCGAGTGTGACATTGCCCCTGAAATAATAAGAAGGAATTGGAAACACAGCCTGTCAATTATTGCTTGTTTATTTTAATAACAGCCATGATAGGCAATATACTGGGGAGAAATGCTTGGCCGGATATGGAGCTATAAACAGGCCGAGTCACCAGTCACTTTACCAAAAATGTGTGTGCGTATGTTACCGCGCACACAAACACGTGACTATTGAACATGACATAGATAATGATGTCTTAATGAAGTCGTTACACATCTCATCTTGAAATGATCTCATGCTTGATCACAAACAGCCAATGTGATTCTCTGTAGAGACGCCAGCGATCCTTATGTGGCCTTCATAGAAACGCTTCACCTCATTCGACTAACACCTGCAATCCAGTGACGTGGTTTAAATCGCTGGTTGGCAAAAGTTAATGAACGAATGAGGAACGCAGACGAACAACAAACACAAAGGGACGCGTGCACGTTTTGAAAGTGCTATTTGCCGTTTCCCCTGGGAGACTGATGTAAAATTTTATCTACTATTTACATGGTATCTGACCTGCAGAGCAGATTCTTCCAGCACTGCTGAGGGGCAAACTTTATGATCAGCCATCTTTATTTGGCAGAAATAAATTTGGAGCAGCCATAACCAACCTACACTGGCTCTGCAGCAGTCAAATATATATGAACGCAATCCTTCATGACTCTTAACAAAAGCAGAAAAATATATCGCAACCTGAAACTGAGGAGAATATGACAGATAAACAGTCTGGAACAAAGGGTGACAGCTCCATCAGTGTGTGTGTGAAACGTGCTTTACATAACAACAAACACCCAGTCAAGGCTGACTGGTGACTGCTGTTTACTGTTGCAACTCGTACCTTTGGGAGAAGATGTCCCTGTAGGGGCTGCCGTGTTGCATGGCGATCCCATACCCACGGTCCGGTGCGGTGTTGCTGACAGTGTAGAAGGAGCAATCCTCATCATTATTAGCGACATACTCCAACACGGCTGCGTCCCACACAAAGCCAAACCGGCCATATTTCACCTGAAACAAACAAACAAACAAAAAATAAAAAATTATTTACACAATGTAAACAAAGAGAAAAATAGCCGGAAACGTGCATCTCAGGTTATACAGGTCTTTGAAAGATTTTTTTTTTCAATTAATCATCACTGTAAAATGTATACATATGCATTGTGTCTTTAATTCCTTTTATTTTCAATTCAACGTCTCTTGCATCTACCTTTGTTTTACTACATTCACTCATTCATTCATTCATTCAGACCATTGTTTATACTCCAGGAGTTTGTTGAGGTTGACCACGTTTGTGCCGAGTGAGCGAAAATGTGCCATCATCAGATTCAGCATGGAGGTAAAACCTTGTCACACACTTGTGAGAGAAGTAGATAAAGTTTATGAGTAAAAGTATGCTTTGTGGTTGAGGCACAAGTGAATCCATGTGCACATCCTTGTTTTGCATGCGTGGATGTGTGTGATCAAATCGTAGGCAGGTGTAAAGTATGTGCTTGCAGTTCGTAGCTGATAAGGAACTGAGGTTCATTGTAACTTCAGGTGAGAACCACAGTTTGTGTCGGAGAAGTTTCCTTTGAATGTGGCTTCACAGCCTCATTCAGCAGATTTCAAATAAAAAGTGGAGACTAAAGAGCCTGGCTGTGATATTTTGATTTGACACCTCTCCCAACAACTCACTCACACAGCCCAAGGTGAAAAGAACACAAAAAACAACACACTCACATGCACAAATACACACATGCACTTTCCTAAACAAACACATTATTTTGCACTTGTGTGTGTCATTAACTGTAATAGAGCCTTCTGAAATGAAATGAATGAAGAATGAAATCAAACCTCAGTATCTTTGCTCGGTGTGTGTGTGTATGTGTGTGTGTGTGTGTGTGTGTGTGTGGGGGGGGCTGGCTTATGTGTGATAACTAATGTCTGAGAATCGACAAGACCCTCTGATTGGGTAATTTCACAGTCTGTAGTCCTCTGATGAGTGTGTGTGTGTGTGTGTGCGCGTGTGTGTGTATATGTTATTTTCCTGTCTGTGGATGTGCGTGTATCAATGTGTGTGTGTGTGTGTGGGGGTGTGTGTGTGTGTGTGTGTGTGTGTGTGTGTGCACGTGCAATAATTGACTGCAGGCATCAGAATAGCTCATTCTGCTCTTTACAACCTTAAAGAGTGGCGAGAACGCTTTATTACTTTGAAGAATAATTGTACTGCTTTTCTCTATTACTTCTGGATCTGGGAGATTATAGGCTTTGTGCGAAGAAAATTAGTAGAAAAATCTGTTTCGGCCGCTCACAATTGAACATTAAAGACTTTTTTCGCACTTCATTTGGGTCAAAAGGGCAGATGGAAATATTATGAACATTATGTGTGCAGTGACCTCTGATGTCACAACCAAAGCATTGCTAATAATGAACGCTGTCATAATCTTCCAGCATATGAAATGCTTGAATTTGAAGTATAAATGTTAGAACTGTGGAAGAAAAAGTGGAAAATGCTGAAGATGCAAATGATTAAGGTGAATTTTGTTGTAACTTTTGTTTAAATATTCTCTTTTTTTCATGATTTGTCTTTCTCAAACTATGCCCGGTGCTACTGTTTTAACAGTGTGACATGTGTAGCTCATAACCCCAAGGTCAGCACATGCCTAGGACCAAATGAGACCAAAAAAAAAAGGGGGGGGAGACCAAAAAAAAGGGGGGGGGGGGGGCTTAATTCCCTCCGGTCTGTCACTATTAGAAATGTAAGGTCACTAGCAAACAAGATGGATGATCTCTCAGGATTGCAGGGGGATTAACTGAGCAAAGCAGCTGTGTGCGTCACATCATCTGTATTCCTACAGTAACATGGCAATGGGCCACACTACAATGAAGGTGCTATTTCAGGTGGTACTGATGACAATCTCCTTGGACACCCCGAGTCACCATGTTTCCACCTGATACAACATTCTATGTTCTATTCACACATGATGTTCTGCATGCAAATTACAGATACGTACACATACATATGCAAGAAAGCTCGCACTGTACTTAAAATAAACGTATCCATAACAACAACACACACACACACACACATACACCACTATCAACCAGGGAATCCTATTCATTACATTGGGTTTTAAAAACCCAAACAACTGTGGACCATGACCATGAAAACAATTTTTTCAGCAGCTTTAATTTGTGCATTTCCCAGTCACACAAGAAACAGGAACCAGAGAATAGTTAAACTGAAACTATTATTTTTCTTTGACTGCCTGTGTTTATTGTTTTTAACTACTCTGGCTTGTGGCGAGCAACCAAACAGAATAGAAAGCAAATTATAAGAGGCAAAAAAAAAAATCATGTTTAATCCACAATAGCCGTAATTCTGTATTTTGTACCACTGGTCAAGGCAACACAACCAACGCTCTCAACAGAGGAGGCAAAATTACACAATTTATTTATTGAGAACAAAATCCACCTGAAAAAACATTGACATACAGCTCAAATTGAGCTCATGCACATTCCAGCAGTCTATCTAGACAGTTTTCAGTTACATCTGAGCGGGCCCTCTGAATGTCAGAGCAGGTTTCAAGAGGTCCCTCTGTCTCATCCAGGGTTCAAACAGTTTGGCTTCAGAGTCTGGCCACGCTGAAACTTCAAAATGCTGAAACTACTGCAGGGCCCACTCTCTCCTTCTCTGTCAAACCCCTTCTCTACCTCTTTCTTGCTCAGAGAGGTCACTTCAAGGTCATCCTACAGCATATTCATCTGGTTCTGAGTTTAAACTCAAACGTGTAAAAAAAAACCCATCTTTTTCCCTCGTCCATAAATTAGTTCTCAAATAACACTTAAAGTAGCACATAAAAAATATGCGTCTCTGGTATGAAGTTGGTTTCGTAAATGTTCAGTATTCCGCCTTCAAGCAAATGATGTGAAAGGTTTCTTAAACGTGAGCCTGTGCACTTTATTCGACCCAAGTGCCAATAACAATAAACGGAAATTAGATGATAACCTTTTTACAGTAATTAAGGAGGATGACATTCTTTCTTGATTTTATCATGGATATTTACTATGTTGCATTATTTGCATTTGGTCTTGGCCTGTTCGCTCTCTGCCTCTTTAACTTGCACCCCACATGCACGGCGCCTTCATCGCTTGGGCCTTGTTTGACAAATCAGACAGCATTACAATGAGACGCCGCTCCCCTGCCAAATATTCCCCCCAGCCTGCAGGCAGTTGGCTTCCTGCAGATATGTGAAGATGTGAATGAAGATAGGATAAGGTGCAAGAAAATCAATCAAAGCACAGAAGAGCTAGATGGCAACTTCTCTTACAGCATCAATATAAATGAGGGAGGGGTTCGTTTCAGGACAGTTTCTCTGGAAATATGGGAAAAGAGCACGCAATGGGAGTGTGGTGATACTGTAGCACCAAACAAGTCTGGAGGATAAAGCAAATGTGTGCATTAGAATATTTATGAGCAAAATACTACAAGCCCCCAAAAGAAACATTAAGATTATTTTAGAATAAAATCCACAGTTCTTTTATTTACAACCTTGTTTTGGGTTATGCGCACAACTGCAGTACTAACTTCTCATGCAAGACAGTCAAAGTGGCTTTGCTTGTTATCGTCTGGTGATCAGCGACGAATCATTTCGCTCTTCTAAAAGACCAAAATATGCAAAGACACTCGTGGCTAAATGTCAGATGATGAAAGCCTGGGACGCAGGTGGCATCAGTCCCTCATGAGGCGTTCTTTCCAACTGCCTGCTCTAATGGCAACAGTCGCCTCCGTCCCTTGGGACACGATGTGACAACTTCTTCACTCCCTCTCCTCTCTTTGTGTTCTCTGTTGTTTAATTACCCTCAGCTGTCATTAGTCCTCTTAGTTTCTTCAGGAAGAAAGCAAAAAAAAAAGAAAGAAATTAATCGCCTATCGCCATGCTGTATGCAAATCTTTGCTCAGACCCCGTTAAGCCGATGAGAGATGCGATAGTGGAGGAGAAGAGTAATTGGAGACAGATGTTGGAGAGACGGATCATCTGTGACAGATCAGTGAGCCAAAACTAAGATGCCAGCCTCAATAGAATCTGGCAGAAAAATATCATTTCTCTCTCTTTCCTTTGTTCGACATTTCCATGATGGAGTCTTGTTTTAGATTTGCTGGCTTCTGCAAAGCATGAATCACTCCCTTTCCTGTGTGCCCTCATGCACTTCTTTTCTACGTTCGTTTCCACAGATGAAGTATGTGATGCGTGAATAACACCATGAACGGATCAGCCGCTCGCTGATTGTGTGGCCTGTTTGTGCACACGGTGTAAACCTAAACAGTGTACAGTAAGACATAGACCACAGGAAGGTTGTCAGGCTTCTAATGACATCAGTCAAGTTCCCTGTTTTCTACATTACATGATCCAAGCTACGGTTTAATCATCACAAGGACTTTTCAATAAGCAATATATATGTCTATATATATATTTTTTTGCGAGATTCTGTTGAAAAAACGTCAACATGAAGTATAAACTTTCCTTTTGAGACAAAAATATCTCAGCCCAGTCCATTCTGCATAAAACAATTATGTATTGTACACCGCTCCTATAGACCAAGCAAATTTCAAAAAAAGCCAAGATGACAATAATTTACGCAGTCTGCTGGTTGAAAGGCCAATTATACACAGGTACATACAGTATACCTACAAAGGAAGGTCCTAGTGAAAAATCACATCTGTTTGGTAGCCAATCAGCTGTGTCGTGTGCAAATAGCCTTTGCTGCTCGGAGGAAATCATCAACAGCCGACAAGACTTTTGCTAGCTGAGTATTCTGGTAAATTGCACTTTTTTTCATTAATATGTAAGATCAACAGTCTGTTTGAGACGTTTGAGGCACAAGTACCATTGCAGTTCCTTTAAGAGAAAGGACAGTGTGTGAATAGGGAGCACATGTGAGAAAGAGAGCGAGCGAGAGAGAGAGATGGTGGTGAGGCGGGTGACTGGAGCAGAGAATTAGGAGTTAGTAGTATAGCAGTGAACTGCAGTGCACTGTATGTAGGCTATTTGTCAGTGAATAAATGCTACAACCCCTCATGACCAGAGACCAGGACCCCCCCGACTCTGACTGCTGTCAGATTCTCCGGTCTGCAACACTGCTCTCATGTGCCATGGCTAGAAGAAATGCTATTCCAATGAACTATACAGGGGGTCCTCGAGTTACGACGGTCACGAGTTACGTCGTTTTCGTGGTTACGACACATCTCCCGTGAACTTCCTTGTTTCGGCCTAAGCGGTTTGCCCCGTAAATACGTACAGACTTCACACGGGAACTAGTTGGTGAGCGCTCTCTCTGTCTCTCACTCGCGATGTCAACCCTACAGTGACAAAAGGCAATTCACCTGTTATAGCTACATCTAGTGGCACAACTTTGTAACAACCTTACCTATGAATGTATGTTCCGACTTACGTCGAAATTCGGTTACGACACATTCTCAGGAACAGAACTCCGTCGTAACTCGAGGACCCCCTGTATATGATGACAGGACGGCGTTATGTCAGGTTCTGTGTCTCACAATGTCTATGCTTCATAAGTGTATCATTGTCTCCACAGTTATATAGACTGTGTGCATAAACTTCTCTGTATCAAATTTGGCTTGATTTCCAGTAAAATCTTCTCCTCAAGGACAAGAATTTTCTTTCAAATCTCAGAATCGACTCGGACTAAAACCCACAGGTTAAAAGCACTGTTGTCACAAACGGTGTAACAGTCACCGAATGTTGAAAAGTGTCAGTAATAAAAGCTGGGCAATTGAGAGCTCACTGTAATCCCTTTAATTTCTCCATTTCCCTTCTACCTTCCACGTCTCCCCTTTCACACATGAAAGGTAGAGGGGAAACTGAGAAATTAAAGTGATTACAGTGAGCTCTCCATCGCCCCCTGTCCCTGTGCTGATTAGGTCATTCAAATCAGTGTCCTCATATTTTCTCTATGTTGAGTAACCACTAGAAACCCTCAGGTGCCACGAGCTCTGTTCTCAACTCCTACTACTGTATGTGGGTGTTATTTTCTATTTCTTTTGGTGATAATGGTGGCAAACAGGACACGATCCTTTCAGTGAACCATTATGTCCGTCTCTCCATCCCAACTATTTTCCATCGATGAGCACTTCCTACGCGAGTGGGTCTGCCCCCGCTATTGCCATCCACTCAGTCGTGCTCAGTGGACACGCTGAATGTGTCATCTGTGTTTGCCACCTTGCTCCTCTCAATGCGAAAGGATCACTGACTGACTTTGAGGTCATCTTGGATTACTGAGCATCTCACCCTGTCAGGGCTAATATGTCCTATATCGTTATGGTTGCCTGAAAAATGTCTGGTCACTGGGAGAAAAGGTTCAGAAACAGAAACAGAATTAAAACTTTCTCTTTATGGTGTTTAACTTTTGCTTTGGGATTTGTAAGCCAGTGACCTGTCACACGCCTGTTGTGTTGGTTTTGCTGCTGCTGTTGGTACATGCAAAATAAATGTGTCAAGACATATGTCTGTTCTAACATTCAAATCTTATCGGCTAATAATTAATGTCCGAGTCGCGGTTCGGGAAGAAGACACATCCCTAGTTTCCTCCATAATTTGCCAGTAACAACGCAAGTCACAAGACTTGAGAGTGAGACGTGTTGTAGAGATAGATTTGTAATGTTACCAAAGACCCAGAATATAAGTTTGACCCTTCTACTGGTGAAAGAAATGTTTTAATGCACTGTCACAGCTGCCCATTAAGATTACATGGTAGCTACTTTTGCTGTGTAATTGGCTGAATGCAGAGGCAAAAGACTGGAACCAGTCCAAATGTGTGTCAATAAAAGTATCATTCATTTAAACACCCATTATTTTACTGCATAAAACAAATAACAGTGACAATTGTTTTTACACGGGAAATGAAAAGTAGTCCTTTGGCAAAGTCTTACAGCTCTCTCACTTTTTTTGTACAAAAGTCTCCCCTTACAGAGCCGTTAGAGATTATCTTGCAGATGGAATGTCTCCATGATCAAGAGTTTGCAGACTCAAGACAGGATCCTAAAGGGATTCTGCCAATTTAACATCTTCACTGCCAACGAGGTTATATTGTATAAAAGGCTGATTGGATGAACAATAGTAGTCTTCAACCCACAAGTGAGAAGCTGCCAGCCTCCAAATCAGATTCATTAACATTATTTTCAGTAGTGAGTTCTGGTGCCAAATCAGTTAAGTACAGTGTCAAATGTCGTCCACAACATCATGGAAAAGAAGAAGATGAGCACATTTCCTTTGGCAGACAATGTCCATGTGTGCACCACAGAAGGGCCTTCGACTGAAGATCACATCACTCAAATACTGTATATACATATCTATTTCCAAATGTGTGTGTGTGTGTGTGTGTGTATTTATATTAACCCATGGGTAAAATTAAATAGGTTTTTTTCTGCACAATCGCTATTTATTCAGCAGGCGTTTCACCTGTAGGAAGTGGAAATACTCTTGAAAGCACACCAATGTCAATAAACTTAAAGCTGATGACGGGACATCAGAGAGCGCAACCATCAATGTCAGTTAGCAACCAGACCGACACACTGTGCTGATGGTTGAAAAATGTTCTCTACATATGAGTGCTTCTATAGCTGCACTCCTGTGATGTGAACGAACAGCCAGTGTTTGCTTCAATGAATCTCCCAGATCATATTGGTCCTAAGAGTGTGTCTAAATTTTAGAGCACCTGCCATTTCGCCGCTGGTCGAGAGTTCTTTATTAACTTCTTCATGGCCGATCTGATCCAAGAATTGTGTCACAGCCTTCCAGTGCCTCTTGCAACAACTTTTGTAGGAACGTTTTATTTGAATTCGCCTTTACTACCACTCTCCAAAACCACTCTCCCTGTAACTTCTCTCCAAATCCTTCCTTCGCTGTCGTCCTAGTTCTCCATGTGATGCATGGCTGTCTCTGTTTTCCAAAAGTCCATTAGTCGCTGGCACTGGGCTGCCACCTCACCCGCAGACAGAGATAAAGATGCAGAGCATGGCTGGCCAGCAAGCCGCGTGGAAAAGAAAGAACAGGGAGAGCGAGGGAGAGAAAAGGGGGATGTACCAATAACTTGATGCTAACCAGAAGCCCGCGAGGAAAAGTGCAGAGGAGAGAGTGAAGGAAGGTAAGGAACAGAAAGAGGAAGATGGCGAAAACCATGAGGAAAAATGAAAAAACAACCAAAGGTCAAAATCAGTCAGTCTGACAGGAACGAAGGACAAGGATGAGTGAACGACGGCACAAGATAGGCCAGAGACCATAGAGGAAAGACAGAGTCAGAAAGTAGTAATGACAAAGTTAAAGGGAGTCACAGAGGAGGAGGGTGGGAGGAGGAAAAGAGTGGAGTGAGGAGTGGAGTACTTTTTTCCTCTTGTTTTTAATTCCCTCCACCTCATTTATCTACAATTCAGTAATTGAAATAGCATCTTCTGCCTTACAACAAAAAGAGCATTAACAGTGATTCATATTCCTATTTTCTTTTTCAAACCCACATTTTCTCAAAAGTTGGAGACGTCATGGAATGATTAGTTTTAGGTCACATGGCTGGATCTGACCTGAGGTGAAGCAGGCGGATTACAAATGTCCTTACAAAGTTCCTTGTTCCTCTTTTGGGGGGAGATCATTTGGCCTGTTGATTAATGCTGTTGTCTAACTTCGCCAACTTTGCTTTTTGTGTTTCTGATGGCTTTATTGCTTTGGTGCTCATCCATAATTCTCTAAGCCAATCTCTAAGTGCATTTTAATCTCCTACAGGCCTGTACGTGTATCAGTGACGTGCATCTTTAGATTTTGTTCTTCAGAAAAAGAAAAAAAAACATTCAATTGCCTCTACTAACATTAATTACATAGCAAGCAGTTGGTGTGGAATTGAGGATCCCTGAATTTATGGTGTTGTCTATCGTATAAAATTAAACTGCGTATGCATTTTTCAGGTGAACTGATGTCCACTGACGTTTGCAGGGTTATTGTCTGTAGCAGTACCTGCAGCTATCTACCTCGCTCACTCTCCCTCGCTCTCTCATTAAGGTGAGTTGTCTCATTAAGGGTGAACGGGATATCATCAAGGCCAGGACGCTCATTACAAAAGGTGTTTTATTAGAGAAGGAAGTAATCAGCGTCAAACTAATGCTTTTAAATCATACAGGATGCACAATGAAAAAAGACTGAACCTCTAATCAGTCACGCCCAGGTGAGGGGAAAAAAAAATTATCCAAATTTCAAGCTCGTTACTAAAACCATACCACTTTTTACTTTTTAATTAAAATGTGAAAAAGGAGAAAAAAAAGAAAGCAAGCCTTAATGCCCAGTGAATTTATTTCGTTTAGGTTCCTCAGCAGCTCCCAATAAAACAGAAGTCATATAATAGATGATACTGGTTTTGGTTGATATTAAACCAAACCAAGGCAAAGAATAAAAACCGAATAATATTTATTGTTTGTTTTGATGTGTAGTTGGTTTTGGATCAGCCTGCTGTTTGCACACTTTGACTCAAGAGCCTGGCTACTGAGAACAGATGAAAAGGATATCACTCATATCAGAACGCTGGTTTAGAAATGTCTCATATTTCTTGAAGTGGAATTGCAGAAGAATTTCATTGCAGCTCTGTGTTTTTTTCCTTTCTATTAATCTTTTTTTCCCTCAGTCTCATGACTCACAGAGCAGTTTCTCTCAATTAATCTCAATTACAAAGCTAGAAGTGCTGTATATCCCAGCAGAAATATTCCAATCCCCTATATTAATTTATCTCAGCGAGATTACGGGTTAATGATAATGGGAATTCCCTACTGAGGCTCTGGGAACTGACACACTAATATTGTCAGCATCAGAAAAACAGGATATGTAGACTGGCACACAACACAAAGGCACCTGACACGCAATAAGGCAGCAATTTAAACGTCTTACTCATTTGGCTTAAAGTGATATCCTGCTGATTAGCTTCTGTAATGATTACAGACACAAGAGTCATAGCACAGAGCAAAATGGTGTGAGAGGAAAAACAAATAGTGAGAGGCAGAGAAAAGGGAATGGAGGAAAAAAGGCGGTGGGAGAGGAAGACAGCAAATTAGATAATAATTGGAAAAAAATAATCTTATGGGGTCTGATATAAAGGAGATTGGATTTCACAATTAAATGTGGAGGAAAACATGAATAGACCAAAATAAAATATTTTTTTCTAATCACCTTTCATCTCTTTATGATATGTAACTTATGTGTATTCTCTGTCATTTCTTTCTTTCTATTGTTTCATTTGTTTTAATATGGCACCTATCATACCCGTATTCCAAATGTCTCCCACAATCTTTCCTTTCTCCTCTCTTTAATACAGAGGCTAAATTATTTCCCCTTTCCCCCCCTTTTTCTGCAGCCCATCACTCTTTTGTCTACGCTCCCTGAATCTCAATCACAACACAGAAACACTGTCATCACGCAGTCAGAGAATGGTAACAGCATGAAAATATGTTTTCTGTTTGGACTCGTTGTGTTGAATGCTAATGAGTTATCAGACTCGGCAGAAAACAGAGAGATTCCTCTCTCCCTACTGTCAGGGTGATTTGCACCACTACAAAATAGAAAATAAGAGATTCGAGCAGCCAAAAAGACATTTTCTGCTCTTAGCCGAGGCTGGGTTATTACAGAGGATATTGCAGCTGCCATACTCACTCCCAGTGACAGACGTATATCAGGCCAGCTCATGCTCTGTGGAGATATCATTCAAATCCAATAAAATACATGACAAACATATTAATTGGATGTTAATGTTCTAAAAATCGAATCAAACGGGTCTTGTCCCAGACCTAAAGCCCGTTCCTGTGCCGGGTCAGATATGACATATGATGGGCTTCACTGCTGAGTGACCAGAAAGAAATGATGGAGGAGAGAAATTTAAAAAAAGAAACAAAAACGATGAGAAGACACACAGGAAGCGTGCAGATGTCAGTCAGCGTGTTGAGAGAGATGCAAGTCACATAGCCGGATGTGTGGTTTATGAAAAGTCAACCTAACTCTCTCAAAAAGAGAGTGTGAGCGTGTGTGTGTGCGCACACACAGATACACACACAGATCTGTCACTTGGGCACAGCTGGGCCACCCTGCTCAGTAACCTTGGTAACTCTCTGACCAATCACTGGTAAGCAGGAGGTCCGTCAATGAGAGTGTGCATGTTGTGTATGTATCCTGTGTATGTGTATGTGTTTACATACAGAGAAAGAGAGAGAGTGAGATATATATATATATATATACAGGGGGTCCTCGAGTTACGTCGGTCGTGAATTACGTCGTTTTCGTGGTTACGACACATCTCCCGTGAACTTCCTTGTTTCAGTTTAAGCGGTTTGCCCCGTAAATACGTACACACTTCCCACGGGAACTCGTTGGTGAGCGCTCTCTCTGTCTCTCAGCGCGCAGGCCGGCTCTCCAGCACCTCCACAGCTGTGTTTACTTATGTGAAATGGCCGGCCGGCGGGGAGAGGATGGGGGCGGCAGCGGCAGCGGCAGCCGGTAAGGAGATGCACACGGACACAGATGCGTTCGGGATCGTGGCGATACCGTAGGTTTATTCACAACACAGGGTCTACACGGTTGATATCAGAAATCTAAAGGAAATGCTCATTACACTCGTGATCTCAACCCCTACGGTGTGTCAAGAGGGACAAAAGGCAATTCACCATAATAAACTCTTATTTTAGCGTGCTGTTATAGCGACATTTGGTGGCACAATGTATGCACAATGGCACAATGAATGTATGGTCCGACTTACGTCGAAATTCGGTTACGACACATTCTCAGGAACGGATCTCCGACGTAACTGTAGGACCCCCTGTATATATATATATATACATATATATGTGTGTGTGTGTGTGTGTGTGTGTGTGTATTATATATTATATTATAGGCAGCACAAGCTATATGAAATGTCATTGTTCACCTGTCACATACGCTGTTATTGAGTGAGTGTTTCTCTCCTCCTGTTGTTTTTAACTTCCTCATCACTACTCCATCCATTCATTTCTCCCCGCGCTCATACATCATTCTCACCAGCCTTTTCTATTTCTCTTCCATCGTTTCCCTGTCATACGCCCCCTGCCTGCATCTTGTTTCATCCCTACGTCTTTTATTACGAATTCTCCTTCCTCCTGTCTGTCCATCATCCCTATATATGTCGCCCCCTCTCTGATTTGACTGTTTTTCACACATTTTGCCTTCACTTCATGCTAATGTCTACATAAACATATAAATAAGGAAAAAGAAGACCCAGCCGTCACTCCGTCCAATATGTGATTTTTAAAATGTCTTTTTGTGATTAATGTGCCTGTCTACATCAAAGAAAGAGAAAAATGTACCGATTAGTAAAATATGGTTTGAAAATACACCCATACCCTCTTTCTCTGTGCTTGTTCCTCCACTCTCTCTTTTATGGCACTTTTTTCTTTCAGAACCTTTGAGTCCAGCTGGGTCCCAGTTTCCCAATTCATTCTCTTTCTCTCAGTCCATCCTTCCATCCTCTCCGATCCTTGATCTTCTTTCTTGTCCTTTTTTTACCCATCCACAGACACTCTACTCTATATCTGGTTGTTTTTCAGCTCCTCTCCACTGTTATTACTCTGTTACACGTTCCTAAATCTCCCAGTGTTGCTCCCTCCCTACTCCCCAAACACCCATTTACCATCCATATCATCTTGCCCTCCTTTCATCTGCTCTCTGCTTTGTCTGGATTGTCCTCTGGAGTGCAATGATGGCTTCACCCAGAGCGGAAGGATCCAAAAAGGTCCTGCTTGATTTACCATCAGCTCTATCAGGTGGAGGAATCAGTGTAGTTGTATCATTATCACTGTGGTCATTATGGTAAATTGGAGAAAGAAAAGAAAGTAAGTAAATAAACAAACAAATAAATAAATAAATCTTACAGGTTAAGAAATTTATCATCATTTCTGGAATCAGTATGCTAAATGGGCAGATGGTGAATGGTGACAGACTGATAGGCTTACTACAGAGTGGAGTTAAGCAGATGCAGAATAAGGACGGAAATTTTTTATACATTAAAAAAAATCTGTGATATTACACAACATATAAAATGTAAGAGTGGATTGTGTAAGGAGTAGAACCAGTAAAACATTGTCGGCATTGGCCATGAAAATTAAATCAATGTGCCAGAAGGGTTACGAAACGAAAACATCTTGACATTTTTGACAGTGGCACAAGCACTTGCCTAAAGGATGTTAAAATTGAATATAAGCGATAATACAAAATGAATAAACCTCTGGCGCTTCCCTTGATTATTGTGGCCTTATCAGCAGAATGGGTCAGATCCATTTCAGCACGGCAATACATCAAAACAAATTCAAAAGGGAGGATTGCAGTTTTAAACTGAAATGCAAAAGTGGTTTATCATCAAATTAAATGTCTTCCATGAGGTAAAATCCATATAGGCTACTTACATAGGGAAGGGATTGACCTTCACACTATAATACACCAGACACCCCTCCTCTCTTCCTGTTCCTCAGCCTTGATTAGCTCTTGGACACATGCATGAGGGGTACTCAGAATGATCCAATTACATGATTTACTTATTCAAAGGTTTTCAGCCCAGGATCAGAGTCGGATCTGCTGACATGTTTACCCAGTGTCACGACTCTCTGTTGAAGCGATGCCATTTCTAACCTCCATCACAGTTAATGTTGCATTAAAGGATTTGATTCAATTTTTTGTGTGTAAACAGCGGCCATCTTCGCGAGTCGTGGGAGTTATGATATTAAAGTGTGCAAGGACAGTGGACAAGATGGATTTTCTAAATAGAAACCTTCACATAATGAGGTGACAGAAACTCATAGAGAGAGAAAAATCACTCAAACTGGCAAACTACTCAGCGCGGCAGTCATCACAGACACTTGAGGCCTGACAGAGAGTGGCTGTCATGTGGTCACACGGGAACACTTGGGTCAAACTTAATCTGGTGTGTGTGTGTGTGTGTTTATGAGGATATACATGTGAACAACCATGCAATTGAAGGTTTTAGTGGTTTGGGTGTTTCAGCTTAAGTGTGAACGGCCTACATGTCTATGCATGGATGTACTTAAGGACCACTCATGGAGAGAAACGTCAATTCCCAATTCGTATCAGAATTTACCGTGGTATCAACTAAAACCAGCGCTGACTCGGAAAATAAAATAACACTTTTACACATGACTCTATAAAACATTACTAAAATATAAAACGTATTAAATATATATATGTATGAGCGTTGTTGTGGTTTTCATTGTCTTAGCCAAGGTAGTTTACAAGTCCACATTCAGTTTGTCACTATGCCCACTTATTATGACAAATAAATGATGCTTCATATTATTTAACATTCCATGTCATTAATTTGCCACAAACTACAGTCTAGGGAGCAGTTAATCAGGTCATCAAGTAATTAAGAAGCTTAGTCATTATTACTGAACATTAGTCATTGCTTTTACAGTCAGCACAACAGTCAAGTGCTGCGTTGCCAGGAGCTGACATCATGCACCCACTTAAGTCTCTTGAGCATAGACTAGGGTTGAGGAAAGCATCGCCTTTAACGCCATTGTGTCAAGTCGTGACATGCAGTACATTTGTCTTTGATATCATTTGTGACACCAATTTAATGGGAAGTCACGTCTGAAGTGCAGCGACTCTGGGTTTATTGACCTGCCTTGATCATTCACTGAAACTGGACAGAAACATGTATCACCCTGTGACAGGCTTCGCCCTGCAGAGCCTGCGTTTGTGTGTGTGTGTGTGGGTTTGTGAAACAGCTTCACTCGTTCTGCACATGCAAACACGCACATGTGCATAAGTGAGTGTATCCACGCGTGCATGAGTCTGTGTGTGTGTGTGCGTGCATATGTGCATGGTTTTATTTGTGTGAGTGATACCAGCGACAGTAAAGGTACTGACCTGCTCTGACATCTAATAATATTCTGCTGCAGGGGATCAAAACTGAAAAGGGAGAAAATCCATATGGTGCAGGAGACAATGGTGACAGAGGGGTTTATTGTGTGAGAGAAAAGGCCTGAGAGAAAGAATAGAGGGGGGTGAGAGAGAGAGAGAGAGAGAGAGCGGCAGTATAAGGGAGACAGCATGACACTGAGGGGAAATATATATCAAGTTCCTAACCACACAAGAATAAAATATATGAAGGGGACTGGATTGAGGAAGACAAACACATCCAAATAAATCAAATGCCAGTGCTGGAGAACAAAAGATGTCTGAATCTGACTCACAGGGTCTGTTAATAACATCGTGGCCTTCCACATAGCCTCCAGCTCTAGAATGCTATTCCAGGTACCGATTGCTGGCGTCCACATACATTTTTCAGACTGAGGAAAAAGTAATGAAAGCCACAGCGTCTTCATTTTGACAGGAACATTTGATCTGATCATTGCAGTGTCCTGGCAGTTGTGTATTCTACAGTGGACCCAAGCTTGGTTTATCTATCTCCATTAAGCAGGCCATGTGAAAAGCAACGGCAGACAGGAGATCACTGAGCCTCTGGCACATCTTTTTATCTTCTTAGTAACAGGCTTCTAGTGAAATTATATTTCAGCATTGTTTCCCCCTAAAAGTGGGTTTCAAGTACACAGAGGGGGGTACTACAAGTAGTTTACAGCCATGTGTTAAACATAGAGTTCAATTTGTGCAATAAACACACAATTAAATATGGCCACGATGGTGTCACCACAGCAGATAGAAAACATCGGCTATTGTCAGGGCATCTCCAGGGGAGGGTCAGGCATTACTCTGCCACTAGGGTGCACCCTGTTGCCTCAGCACAAAGCAGATGGGTACGAGACTGACAAAGAGACAGAGGGAGGCTCAGAAAGTGAAAATATGATGAGAGGCAGAAAAATGGAAAAATAAAGAGAGGGTTGTGTTTGGAAAATAAAGCTGTGTCAGAAAATTGAGAGAGAGCGAGAGAGAGATGATTAAATATTTGTCGATGCGGTGAAACGATACAGCGCGGACAAAAACAGAGAAGGACGAGATAGGATGTGATGATGAAGGAAAACTCATCGAACCATCGACTAAAAAGACAGCACAACAGTCGCGGGGGAAGAGTTTCATCCTCCTCCAATGCTATCACTGCTGCTGTGGCGTGAAAGCTGCAGCTCTGGAGGTGTCAACTCCGCTATGAAGAATTTATCCACCAAAACAGATTCTCTCTCTCCATCCTGCTTAGAACCCTTCAGTTCTGCCGCCTCACGCTCTGCAGCTATTGAAAAGCAGCCAGCGTCTTATGAGTTCATCTCCTCGCGGCATTCGCTCTCAGTGGCTAATTAAGGAACTGTCCACTGTTTTATACTTGGCATCGGAAATGTATCTGCGGATGCAGCACATTTATGCATGGGAGCCACAGGAGGGCTCCTGCTCTCTTGTTACCATCATTGTTTACCTCAGTTTTCCACATGACATACAATGAAATTATATGGGACCTGTCCTGTAGCAACCACAGTCTATTACCAGGCAGTGACTCCCAAATGTCTGTGGGGCATCATGTTGCCATGTTTTCATTGTAAGCACACAGACTGTGTCTGTATCAGCTCCACATTACGCTGAGGAGTCGGGTGAGTATTGCAGTTGTCGTGGTGATCAGGATTAGAGTGCAGTATTTATATAAGCACACAGTGTCACAGATTCTCTTCGAAACAGCATCAAGTTTGACCTTAACGTGACCTCTTACCACTCCAAGTATTTATTATTATTAAACTGCTCTGCTGTCTCATATGGTGAAATGGTTTGGACTGGAAAGTCTAAAGCATGATGACATTTTGCCTCAGTACCATGCTGTTTAATAATGTAACACCCAGAGGGCACCTCACTTTTTATTTCTAAAAACATATCCGTCTTGCATCAGTAATCTCAGTGGTGTAGAAATATTTACCTCCAGCAAGAAGGCGATGTTTTTGCTGCCTTTTTGTCTGTCAGTCTGCCTTTTAGCAGGATTACTCCAACACGACTGAACCGATTTCCAGATCATTTTGTGGGGGAGTGGGGCATGACCCACGGCAGAACCCATTAAATTTGGATTGGATGGAGCAGATCCGATAAGGTGGAGAATTATTTTCTTCTACTTTTTATAACGCTGTGTGACGAGGTGTTTTAGGTGTTACAAAGGTATGTACTCTTAAAGTACATTTATTATGATTAGGAGTCTGCTTAATGTATTACAGATGTCTGTACTTGAAAGCCCTGGAATACATTTATGTGTTTCGCATGACATTTTCCAAGAATGAAGACAAATGCTCCTGTATATCTGTGTAGTCAAAGAGCAGGCGGACATGTGTATGCAGCAGGTTGACTTCATTAATGAATCTGGACTGAAACAGGTGCACATGCTCAGTAAACACCATTGCCAACAGTCAATGTGTGTGTATGTGTGTTATGTTATGTACTGCGTTTATCTCATCATTTTAAAAACACCACCCACCACTTTAATCACCCCCGACACCCCCCCACCCCCTCAACACTTCCACTACTTCCAGCATTGGCCACAGTTCAAGTCTAATATATTATACAGGGAGGATGGATAAACTGAGATCGGCGCTGAAGGAAAAAACAAACAGAAATGCGGAAAGTGGGATGCATGCAAATAAGATGCATAAGTAAGATATTCATAATGCTGGGAAATCACCAGGGGAATTAAGTGTTTAACCGAGTGCATGTTACCGGTGGATCATCAACATCATTTAGACGGCTTTATCCCCTGTCAACACACACAACCCCGTATCATGAGCTGAACGTCATAACAGGAGGCTGAGTGTGTTCACTGTCAATTTTTAATCCAGTGTATGCAGAAACAGAGTAAGACTGAACCTGACACAAAGTAAAAACTGCTGCTGAGGGAGTCTCATACTTCTAATATTTCAATGAATTGATATAAATGCACTGCATGTACAGGTTGTGACATTAGAGTACTTAAACGCATGCACCTAAATATTTCAATCACCACCAAGGTAAGTATTTTGTTAAAAATAGCTTCTGTTTTACCATAATGGTGTCATTACACTATAGTTTAAATAACAATTTAATTAAATAACATTTCTTTCCAGCTGCAGATGTTATTCAACACGAATGCTTGCACAAAGTTGGTTGTATGTTTGTTGTGTTCAACTTATGATTCGTGTGAACAATAAAGGTGGGATGAGTGATTCTTATGGAAACAATAACTTCCAGGAACATTTGAAAGATGTGACATATTGTAGCATGTGTGTAAAAATAATCAGTATAGATTGGAATAAAACTTTGTCATGCATATGACAATCTGAAACAAACAATGCAATTTTGTCCTTCAGCTTGATTTCACAGTACAACAAAATTGGGTGATCTCAACAATGACAAGGTTAAATATCTGCAAATAATGGCGTGGAATAATTGATTTGAGGTTCCTGTTCTGCATCCGGTCCCCTTTATCTAAAACCAATTACTGCAGTCATCAGACTCAAACTTTTTTTTAGTTTTGATTTTACACAAGTCATTGTTTTGTTTCTCAAACTGAAAAGAAAACAAATGTAAAAACTTACCTTGCGAATGCCTTCTCTCGAATCCTCAACATTGTTATCCCCTCCTCCTGTGCGGTTAATCATCCGCCACATCTGGGCGTACATTGGATCCCTCTCAAAGGGGTTCATGGCTTTGGAGCGCACCTGATCATAGACTGCAGAGTCCAACACTGTACCATAAGGCAACTCTATCTGCTTGGACAAGTCCTGGAGAGACCTGCACAGAAACAAGTGGTAAAAAGAGTTAGAGCACAAACTTTATTACTATGACCAGGTTTAATAATGAATGAGTGATCCAATCAATATCGTATCTTATCAATACCTAGATATCTCAATATCCTACATTTTTTATCCAACTAGCAAAACAGAATTTAAGATTAACATGGGCATTGAGGTCTTCAGCACTGGATAATGGTATTGGTATATAAACATGTATTATTTGTTGAGTTTAGGTGACATGTCCATATTCTGACGTCCAATTCGGCACTGCACATTTTATTGACAGTTTTCCTTTAAAATTACGCTAATTACAAAATAATATCTCAACTGAATCTAATCCAAAATGGAGTTAAATCAGAACATGGTTAATCGAATCAAATAACTGTGGGGAGTCAGCTTTGATACACGTCCCTTAATATCTACAATGATACTAAGAAGAAGAGGAACTCCTGTAGTTAGTTTAACAAATCAGATTTTTTTTTTACCATTTCCCTCTCTTCTCTCATAAATTGCCACCTCTGGGGGAAATACAATCATAAGCTATTGTTAATTATAACACAACAGTGCTTCAGTTTCCTCTCAAAGAGTCTGGCCAATGTAATGAAAAACCATCACAGGATCTAATTAGTGTTTGCTTGTCAAAAGGCTGAAATGCGACCTCCACAGCTTTTCGAGAAACATTTATGAAAAAAAAAACATGCTTCCCAAAATCCCTGCTTAATCAAGAACAGGTGTATGATATCTTTGGTTCGTTATCCAGTTGCAATGCACCCACAAAGCAGATTTTTACAAGAGGCACAAATAAAAGTACATACTGCTTGAATTACTGCGAGGCTGCTCGCTCAGATAAGATGCACACACACACACACACTCATAAAATAACACATTCACAGTTTTTATGTGAGGTCGTGAGTCCTGCTGTTCCTCCCTCTCTCGCTGCTCTCAAAAAAAAGAAAAGGGAAAAAAAACACCGATGAAGATTTTAATGAACTCTGTCATGAACATGAATCTTTTACTGTGGTCAATTAATCTTTAGCCCTAATTATCTACCCTCTTCTACACTCCACCATGAATAC